>MEJB01000097.1:1162784-1365913 GCA_001752375.1 Rhazya stricta
GGAATGACTTCATCAAGTATTTTCACATCCAAAACAGGAGGGATGAAGCCAGCACCAATTCCTTGAATTTTATGTGGACCTTTAACATCAATAACCACAAAAYATTCAATTAGAAAGCTGCTGGCCTCATATAAAATCACATGTAACTAGCTCAGAACCCATGTGAAATCACACAGCATAGATGTCTMAARMAAGTGGATTTAAWTACCRTATTCTTCGGCTTCATTAGATTTTGTATCTTAAACTTATTATAATCGTACTCTGCAGAATCTCATTCAATTAGCCAAACCATAAATAAGGATTTCTCAACATCAAGAAAGCATGAGTATAAGCCAATTTTTTAATCTAGTTCGAGAAAAAGTTCATTACGTCAAAGAGACTCTCAGTGAAACTATATTTCTTTGAGTGGCCACATAAACGCTGAAACATTTGACAACTGAACATAGTAGTTGTGGGAAAAACATTTATCATTTGAGACTGGTCTAAGCACAAATGGTGATAATAGAAGCACACATTAATCATGTTATCTTTTAATGCAAATATTTAAGACCTGTAATTATTTTAGCAATAAAAGTTAGCTATACAATGCACAGTAAAGCTTAGTTCCATCTCCTGTTATGCATGATTTGTGAAGAAATGAAGTACTTTACAAGGACGCACTGTTGCATTGAAATTTAAAACTTCATATGCGACAGTATGTTTGCAAATGATCCTCACAGGTAAAGGCAAACATTAGCAAATACAAAACCATAACAGACATGCAATCACCTGGCTCCCTGCCATTCAAGATTGCACTTTCAGCTGGTTCAACGCCAAACAACTGCAAAAACAGAAATACTCAAGACCATGAGAACATGGTTGATTAAAATGGACAACAGAGGAAGCAGGATAAGGAGAAGACAAGGAAGATAGGAGACAAAGAATCTGACTTTAATCTCTTGGTTTTTTTCCTTGAGGTACTTTCCTGCACCTGTGACTGAACCTCCTGTCCCGATTCCTGCAACTAAGGCATCAATTTTCCCTTCAGTTGCCTTCCATATCTCTGGTCCAGTAGTTTCATAATGTATCTATCCATTGAGACATGCTGAGTAAGTTGCTCCCATCATCAAAATACAACTTCTCTAGATAAAGAATACCTTTGGATTAGCAGGGTTGTCAAATTGCCGGAGAAAATAACTATTGGGAGTTGCTTCCATTACTTCTTCTGCTTTCTTGAAAATACCATCAAGCCCCTTTGCAGCATCTATGATATACAGCTCAGCTCCAAAAGCACGCATAACAATCCGTCTCTCAAGGCTGTAAGTGTGAGGCATAACTATTGCAAGTTTATAGCCCTTAGCTGCTGCAATGAATGCAAGACCAATTCCTGTATTTCCACTGGTAACTTCGATGAGGACCGTCTTCAAACCAAGAGGAAGTCTTTAGTCCAGGTATATAACAAAGAAACTAATTACACTCAAATTGTCATCCAGAGAATGCAATGCATCAAAACACGTAAAATTTGTACAAATAGCTTCAAGTAAACATTTCATACATCTAAAATTTTTCTATATGCAGTTAAAAGTAAATTTAACAAAATAAAACTCAACTAACCTTCCCAGGGGTAATGAGACCCTTCTCTTCTGCATCTTTTATCATACTATATGCTATCCTACATATTGACAATGACAAACTTTACTTCTTCCATTGACATATATACCAGTGCATCTATCATATGCAAATCAGACATTTGAGGAGGAAAACAGCAGGAAAAGAAAAAAAGAAAACATAAAATACAAAGTGGGGACAATGAATACCTGTCTTTGACACTTGAGCAAGGTTCCATATTTTCCAATTTGGCAGCGATACGGGCAACACAACCATCTACAACNTATTCTTCGGCTTCATTAGATTTTGTATCTTAAACTTATTATAATCGTACTCTGCAGAATCTCATTCAATTAGCCAAACCATAAATAAGGATTTCTCAACATCAAGAAAGCATGAGTATAAGCCAATTTTTTAATCTAGTTCGAGAAAAAGTTCATTACGTCAAAGAGACTCTCAGTGAAACTATATTTCTTTGAGTGGCCACATAAACGCTGAAACATTTGACAACTGAACATAGTAGTTGTGGGAAAAACATTTATCATTTGAGACTGGTCTAAGCACAAATGGTGATAATAGAAGCACACATTAATCATGTTATCTTTTAATGCAAATATTTAAGACCTGTAATTATTTTAGCAATAAAAGTTAGTTATACAATGCACATAGTTCCATTTCCTGTTATGTGTGATTTGTGAAGAAATGAAGTACTTTACAAGGACGCACTGTTGCATTGAAATTTAAAACTTCATATGCGACAGTATGTTTGCAAATGATCCTCACAGGTAAAGGCAAACATTAGCAAATACAAAACCATAACAGACATGCAATCACCTGGCTCCCTGCCATTCAAGATTGCACTTTCAGCTGGTTCAACGCCAAACAACTGCAAAAACAGAAATACTCAAGACCATGAGAACATGGTTGATTAAAATGGACAACAGAGGAAGCAGGATAAGGAGAAGACAAGGAAGATAGGAGACAAAGAATCTGACTTTAATCTCTTGGTTTTTTTCCTTGAGGTACTTTCCTGCACCTGTGACTGAACCTCCTGTCCCGATTCCTGCAACTAAGGCATCAATTTTCCCTTCAGTTGCCTTCCATATCTCTGGTCCAGTAGTTTCATAATGTATCTATCCATTGAGACATGCTGAGTAAGTTGCTCCCATCATCAAAATACAACTTCTCTAGATAAAGAATACCTTTGGATTAGCAGGGTTGTCAAATTGCCGGAGAAAATAACTATTGGGAGTTGCTTCCATTACTTCTTCTGCTTTCTTGAAAATACCATCAAGCCCCTTTGCAGCATCTATGATATACAGCTCAGCTCCAAAAGCACGCATAACAATCCGTCTCTCAAGGCTGTAAGTGTGAGGCATAACTATTGCAAGTTTATAGCCCTTAGCTGCTGCAATGAATGCAAGACCAATTCCTGTATTTCCACTGGTAACTTCGATGAGGACCGTCTTCAAACCAAGAGGAAGTCTTTAGTCCAGGTATATAACAAAGAAACTAATTACACTCAAATTGTCATCCAGAGAATGCAATGCATCAAAACACGTAAAATTTGTACAAATAGCTTCAAGTAAACATTTCATACATCTAAAATTTTTCTATATGCAGTTAAAAGTAAATTTAACAAAATAAAACTCAACTAACCTTCCCAGGGGTAATGAGACCCTTCTCTTCTGCATCTTTTATCATACTATATGCTATCCTACATATTGACAATGACAAACTTTACTTCTTCCATTGACATATATACCAGTGCATCTATCATATGCAAATCAGACATTTGAGGAGGAAAACAGCAGGAAAAGAAAAAAAGAAAACATAAAATACAAAGTGGGGACAATGAATACCTGTCTTTGACACTTGAGCAAGGTTCCATATTTTCCAATTTGGCAGCGATACGGGCAACACAACCATCTACAACGTTGTTGAGATACACCATCGGGGTATTTCCTATTAACTGCAAATATTTGAGGGCAAGAACTAAGAAAAGATCTTCTTTTGTGCCCATTACAGAAATACATAAGTAGTAAATCAGGTTTATAGAACAATGATTACTTCAGTAACATCATTGGCTATTTCACACCTCTCTTCCATTGAATCTGCAACAGGATAAAGAAACATTAAAATTAAAAAAAAAAAAAAACTTAGAAATACATAAAAGATGCAATCTTTTTGAGTGATATACCTAACTGCAAATATTTGAGGGCAAGAACTAAGAAAAGATCTTCTTTTGTGCCCATTACAGAAATACATAAGTAGTAAATCAGGTTTATAGAACGATGATTACTTCAGTAACATCATTGGCTATTTCACACCTCTCTTCCATTGAATCTCCTCGAGATTACTGCAACAGGATAAAGAAACATAAAAATAAAAAACAAAAAAAACTTAAAAATACATAAAAGATGCTATCTTTTTGAGTAATATACCCTGCTACAAACATGACTAAGTTTCGAATCGAACAACATAAATCCCAGGAACCAAAAGTAAACACTAAAGCAGAAATTTGCAAAATCAACTCTCTTTTCCAGCATTACCTTTAGATTGCTTCTTGGACCTGAATATGATCTCTTTGACAGTAGTCTCTATGCTTCTCTGTGTAAAGATTTTATAGTTTCATGGATTTGATTGTTTGACCATGTACACTTAAGTGAATTTTCATATGTGCAATACAGATATAGAGAAAGAGAGAGGTAGAGGCTGAGGACATAGCCGCCATGTATAAATGCTAGTGATTTGTCTGATTTTCTTGATTGTTTTTCTTCTTGTAACCTTTGAAGCTTGTCTTGTCTGAAGAGATCGTTGTGATGGATTACTTTAATTCGCAGGAAAATTTATAAACGCAACGTTTGTCTTTTACCTGTGGATTATTTTTCAAAAAGAAAATGAAAACTCTCAAAATATTAAAATATGTATTTCATTTTTTGCTTTGTGAGGATTAATATTTCTTTTATTCCAAATAAAATTAAGGAACGTCGTAATAAAATAATAAATAAAAATTAATTCTAGGAAAATGGATTTAGCTTGTACACATTATATACATATTTCTCAACGTTTAATTTCTTTGTGTAMTATATTTTTAAAAATTTTTACAATAATATCTTAGCGTATTTTAATAAATTTTAATAGAATTTATTTCTTTAGATATTTTTCCCTACTTCTATTATCAAATATCGATCAAATATGCTGACTTTTTTGTTAATTTAACTGCATAACTTATTGAACATCGCAATGGTTAACGTTAATAAAAAAAATATGAGTTTTTCAGTTGAGAATCATCGAAATTTTAAATTTTTTATGTAAAATAATGCATTAGAGCCTATTAAAATAAATGCTTTCTTGATAGTATTCCAAAAAAAATATTGTGTAAAAAAATTATACGTGTTGCATATGAATAAATAAATTAATTATATTATATGAAAATTATATAATTTAGAAAAAAATAAAACTAACAAAAATTAATCCTATCTAAATTAATACTTACTATAGGAATAGCAAACGCAATAACTTTTTTCTTTTTCTTTATAAATTTCATGAGAATTAATTTTATAAAGAAAAATACTTTACGGCTCAAAGCTACGAATATATTTATCCTAGTTTGCCATTATAAGTAACAAGACAAATATAGTCAAGTAGGACTTAAATGTTAACATAGGCAAATAAATGATGTAGTCTTCCTAACTACCGCAAGACTTTGATGTCCTCAATGCAATAAAGTAATAATATATATTCCCACCCATGTTTGTTTATATTTATGGATTTAGATTCTTTCACGTATATTTAAAAATCTCGTAAATATATTAAATTATAAAAATAAAGATTAAATTACTCTTATTTTGATTGTCTCTATTTATAACGCTTAATAAATAAGCTTTAATATTCCAATTTAAAAGTTTAATTATCTTACTTCTCTTAACCATCAAACGTAACTCCTAAAAAGAAAAACGTCACGTTGAAAATACAAGAATTATTTATACTATTAATATTAATGRAGACTTTTTATTGAAAATAGTGATAGTAGTCATTGATTGAATTAGGAAAATTAGATAATTATGCCATTGAACTATTTACCATTAAGTGTTTTTGTCCCTACTTTTTTTTTCGAATTTTTATATTATTAAACTATTTTCGATCAATGATTTTTGCCGGTGCACGACGAAGTCTGTTGACTATGAATCGCGTGACAAAAACATGAGTTTTAATGGGGTATAAATGTCATTTCAAAATAAAAGTAAAACATCATTTGCTTAGGAGAAGATAATCTTTATTTAAAGAAAATTTACTTTTATTCTAATATGATATTTATATCCTCACTAAAACTCACGTGTTTGCCGCATGATTTAGAATCATCGAATTGCGCCATGCAATAACAAAAACTGTTGGTCCAAAATAGGTTAGGGACATCAAAATTAAAAAAAAAAAAAAGAATTAGGGACAAAAACATATAATCATAAATGTCCAATGGCATAATTAGTTAATTTCCTATCAAATTATAGTTACGAATAAAGATAAAATAGAAAAATATAATAAATACTCCCTTTAATAGATACTTTGACACAAAATAAACAACCTTAAATAACATTATMAAAGAACGTCAATCAACACAAAAATCATTTTGAGAATTTGAGATGTAATCAATTGAATTTTCATCATTATTGATATTAAATTTTTAAACAAATTAAATATTTAAAGTACAAAACTAATTACATCATTCCTTAGTAAAGTGATAATGTAAAATAAACCCATGCAATGAACATATTTTTCACTATTTTTGGTGGTGTTTATAATTTTTTTAATAAATTTTAAATTATATATTTTAATGTAAAAATAATTACATTTCTAAGTAATTTAGAATTAATAGTTTTAACAAAAATAAAATAAACTCGTGCAATATAAATAAAGCGCTGTCAAGAGACAATCCACGTGTAGTCCATTCAGCACAGACATGGACAACSTTTTCTTCCTCTGTTTTATGAAATTGGTCCTATATAAAGAAAAAAGATAAATCAAATAATTTACTTGATATCTATTTTCCTAGAAAATTTTACATTTATTTTGCATGGGTTAGTTATTTCTTTTAATTTCTAATTTATTTTTTATTTTTTTCTTACACATTTAAAATATTATTATTTTGTATTTTTTTAACATAAGTGCAAATTCTTAATGAATTTTATATAAAGTACACATTTCTCTCATTCTTTAAATACACATGTATTTCTTTTATATCACGCTGATATTATGTATAAATTATTTATACTTAAAATTTTATAAATAAATAAATAAATCGTGCAATGTACGAGATTACAACTACTAATTATTATTTTTACTCATTTTAYGTGAAAGATTATTAATTACACTCTCAAATACCTTAATTGAATTCATATATAGATTTTTTCAACTATTTTCCCCCTTATATATTAGTCATTTCAATGTTTTTTCTTCTTATCTTTTCATACCAATTTCCATAATTTTTTAATATAAAGGGAAACATTTCAATTCCTAAGTTTAAATTTTCTTATTCATCTATTTAATCCCAAACTTTTTTTTCTTTTTCATAATTTCTTACTTTTTATTTTTTTCCCACCTAATCTCTAATATTAAAAAATTACATTAAAATACACAAAGGGTTAAAATCAATCGGAAGCATCAATTTGGGTRAAACTTTTATTATTTCAAAACTAATATTTAAAATAAAAAATTACGCGTAGATATGAAAATTTTATTAAATTAAATTTTCATACTCTTTTTTAAATAATAAAAAACTAATTTTAAATGATTCCATTAATGTCACATACCAATGAAATGGTGATATGTCTCAATGATAATAATATTCAACCAATGTAAATTAAAGAAAGTTTCGCGAATTAGGCGACGTCACGTTACTCTTGAGTGTAACCTCAATCAATTAAATTAATTCATTTTTATCTATAAATAGAGGTCAAAGAGTCAAGTCCCTTGATCAAGCTATGAGGATCATTTCTTATTTTATATTTTTATATTTTCTTATATCATTTTGCAGTGTAAATACTATGTTATTACTATGTTATTTTCTTATATCATTTTATTGTTTTATTCTAGTAATAGGAAAGAAGGTTCCGAAACGATGAATTCAAATATTATTWCTCACTTGTTTCAAAATACACATCACTTTTATAAAATTAAAGGGTATTTAATGATTTCGTTTTTATTTTATCTCTCAATTAATTGCAAGGACTTTCTCATATTGTGACTTGGAGTTAGGCTTTTGAAATTCATCAAGTGCATGTAGGAACTCTTTTCATGTTAGTCACTTCACATGAATTTCAATTGAAATATTTTATGCAATTTATTTATAACGGATAATAAAGATGATACGAAGACTTATTTTATTTTTCTTTTTAAAAAAAGGATAAAACTTCGACGAAGATAAACTCATAGAAATATGACCATTTGTTTTCTTGACCCTACCAAATTGAAATGAAAACAAGAACAGTGAAGCTGCATGAAATAAACAATTCTAGAATCATAGAAAAAAATGCAAAGTCATCATCATTGATTACTATGTGTCATCATCTTCTATTGGGTCCGAAGGAAGAAAAGGAAAATTGCAATTGAACCAGCTAGATAGGTATAAAAAGGTCATGTCAAGATATACCCCCTTTGGTAAAGGGATAGTTATCATCGTAACCCTGGGATATTTTCTTGCTGTTACTCTGAGTTTTCGCTACTTTTGTTTGGCGTCAGATAAGGTACTCCAATTTCATTTTCTGGGATTGCATCGCTTGACTTCTGTGTGGTAATACTGTGTATGCGTATTCTCTCATTTGGAAAGGTGACGATTTTGAACGCGAATTCACAGGAAGCTTTCTGGGATTTTCAAGCTTGAGTTAGTAGTCGTATTTCTTTGCTGTATCGGTTTTTGAGAATTGTTTGGATTTCTTTSGTTTATGATTCTTGAATATAATCTGTTTTAACGTTAAAAATTTTTCAGGAGAGATTTTGTTCGAGCAGATTGGTTTGATTGGATGAGTGCTTGCTGGTTCCGTGAAAAGAAAATTTATTTTGAGTTTTAGCAGGCAGTATAGAATTTGACGGGGATTTGAGTTGAATCTAGAAAATACATTTTGTTGATTGTTAATTGGGATTTAATGCGTGTCAGATGATGAATAGTAAATATGAAGATAGCCTTTTTGTTTTAACTTTCAGTCAATTTTGCTCCTTAAAGATCTGCCTAGGTTCCGCTGAACTTTTATGTGATTCCATACCCTGTGAGCCTAAGGATATACTTTATAATAAATGGAGTGCAGAGCGATGATGCCGAAATGAATCATATAATTCTTGTTTCTTCTTGTTTATAGATATATCAGTAGATGTAATTTATCTATGTTTCTGGAAAGTTTGGCATTTATTTAGGAGAAAAAGAGTTTGYATGTTGATTACTGTTGGAATTATTGAAGGGTAAATCCTTTATGCAGTAATTTTGGCAAGATGGCTGAAGATCATGCAATTTCAAAAGATCTGGAAGAGAAGTGTAAAATAACTATTGCAGATGAGAGTAAAATCGCAAAAGATGTCACTGAAGTAAGTATTCACTTTGTGGTGCTTGGTAGTTTCTTGACAGAATTCATGAATATCATTCACGGCTCTTCAATGTGCAGTTGATAGGCAAGACACCGTTGGTATATCTGAACAACATCGTTGATGGTTGTGTTGCCCGTGTTGCTGCAAAGCTTGAGATGATGGAACCTTGCTCTAGTGTCAAAGACAGGTATTTCTGTGAAATTTTCTGTACTATGCTTATTGATTTAAAGGAGTTCATCTTCAGAATCTGATTGTTAAATGTAACGAGTTCGAGTCAGGCTGATGATATTTGCTGTGGTTCTGAAATCTTCTAATATTTGGTTCTGAAATCTTCTAATATTTTTTACTACAAACTGGAATATTATATTCTCAGAGCTGTTTGTGGTAGCAGCAATAACTACATATAGTTGCATGACTGGTTTCCTTATGAAATCTGACGGGGATTTGTTTTCTTTGCTTAGAATTGGTTACAGTATGATACAAGATGCTGAGGATAAGGGTCTCATCACTCCAGGAGTGGTTAGTAACAAAGTTTCCCAGATTATTGCATGCATTTTATTGTTGCACACCAATATTTTTGACTTCTTATATCAACTTCCATCTGGATAAGAGAAGGGGAGTAGGTTTGATTTCTTTTACAGTTATGTAAAGAATTTTCTGCAAGCTGAGATGTGGATAGGGGCCTTTCCCCAGATAGGAAGAAGCAAAAAAAAAAAAGAAATCCCTTTGTTTTAACCTTAAAAATAGAAAAAATGACCAAATAAGGATCATATTATCCCTTTATTTTAATGTTTAACAAGTTGCAGATATAACTTTATTTCCTGAGTTGCTGGATTTTAGCTTTAAAGAGGAGAAAAATATCAGATAAGGATTATTGCCATCCKTTAAGTCTTACAAGTTGCAGGCATGACCTTGTTTTCTCAGTTTATTGTCAATCTGAAATTAATTTCCTTAATTTCAATTGATAAAGTGGCAGTCTTGAAGACATCTCTAGATGACAGGAACTGACTGCCTCTCTGCACTTGTTTGTGTGTTTGTACATATAAACTCAATTATACAGTTATTAAAGGCTTCCATGGTTCTTTTCAAGAATTTATTAYGTATTCTTCCCTCCAATTCCAGCCTTAATATATTCATTTCTAGGTTGCGGCTGCTACTTGCCTTGGCTTATATTATAACTTTTTGTGTATATGACTAATTTTTGGTGCAATCAAACAATCTTGATCTTTCTAAATTCTTTAACTTACGTCTCAAATATATTATAGGATGCTATAGTATTCTCATTTGGAAGTGCAGATACATTTGCTGCAAGTTTCTATATCATCAAGATGTATTTATCATGATTTTTGCTTCTGCTGCTGTAATTTCTGCTGACTGCTTTTCCTTTTCTTACCTCCATATTGGTAATGGGTTTTGTAGAGTGTTCTTGTTGAGCCTACCAGTGGAAATACTGGAATTGGCTTGGCATTTATGGCTGCAGCAAAGGGTTATAAACTAATTATCACAATGCCTGCTTCTATGAGTCTCGAAAGGAGAATTATCCTCCGAGCTTTTGGAGCTGAGTTGGTTCTAACAGACCCCGCCAAGGGAATGAAAGGGGCTGTCCAGAAGGCAGAGGAAATAGTTGCTAAGACACCTGATGCYTACATGCTTCAGCAGTTTGAAAACCCAGCCAACCCCAAGGTAAATATTTACATTTTTCACCACTATATCACCAAATCTGCACTCTAACAATCTACTTGGTATGCAAGGTCAGATTCATTATGAAACCACTGGACCTGAGATTTGGACAGGCACAGGTGGAAAAGTTGATGCTCTTGTTTCTGGAATCGGGACTGGTGGGACAGTAACCGGTGCAGGAAAGTACCTTAAAGAGAAAAACGCTGATATCAAGGTTAATTTTCTGCTTCTGTACAGTTTCGAACTTGTAGCAAATATCCAGATCTTTGTGTTCTTTTCCTCTTTGATTTTTGGATTTAGTCTCCTTTTCTTCTGCAATTAACACATATTCTTTTTCCTTTTGCTTAAAAGAAGTATGCATTAGCATTGCATTTCTTGCTGATCTCCATGGTTTTTTAATGCTTAGTTATATGGAGTGGAGCCTGCTGAAAGTGCAGTGTTGTCTGGAGGAAAGCCTGGTAAGTTAAACGTCTGTACTATATAGTGTCTTAAAATTGTCTTTAATGTTGACCAAATTTACGTTTTCTGCAATCTGTGTGAATAATAATCATTGACTATGGCCTTTGGACTGAGGGTAGTTTTTAAAGATGGAAACTTCTTTAATATAGGCTTGAACATGTCTGAAATGTGTTGGTCTGTTGTCATGGTTCAATGCAGTAGTGGCCTGGAACTGTATTTTGGTTTTATTGACTTCATTTTATGAATTCAAGAACATGTTAAGCTTTAGAGAGAAATTCCCATGATTTGTTAGCATAGAGAGGGGAGAAGGGGGGGGGGGGGAAGGAATGAAGTCCTTACTAATGCTTCTTCACAAGAGTCGTGGTAATGGTTGTTTCCACATTCCAACAGGCTAATCATGATATTGTAATTATAAGAGCATCTAGGGTCAAATATCATGGAGTAAAAATGGGAGCAGAATATGATCAGAGATTTCATTACTCTTTTACCCATGTACATCACAAGCAACTAATGCATCCTCTGATATTCTTTCGACTGTTGGGAGTTAAGCCAGTGCTGCAAATTGATGATATTGAGTACCCTTGTGATGCAATGTACTCGAAAGCAAGTATGACCATCTTTCTTACTGGATTTTGGGCATATGAATTTCATATCTTTGAATGACAGAATAGTTTGGTCTGAGGTCCTCTAGTGCTAGGTGCAAGACGTGTTAAAATATCTGGCAAAGTTTAAAAAAGATTACTTCTAGATTTACTTTCCCTCAATATATAAATTCAAATCACCTGATCTGAGTGCATTGCTGGTCTTGGAAGGATTTTAATCCTTTTCCACTTCCTGTTAGTGGAATCCAATATTTACGATGTGCCATGAAATATCTTGAAAGTCTAGCTTCGTTCTCTGTGTCCCTAATAAACCTAAAACAGTTCTGGTTACATTTCAAGTTAATGGAGCTCTTTGAGCAAAAGAGGGAAATAAAGTGACCTTTATCCTCCTATATGGTTTACTAGTCACTTTTATTGGATAAGAAATTTAAATTTTATCTTTTTTAATACACAAGCAACTCTTGAAAATCAACCTTGGTTAAGTATATTTAGGGAACTGTTTTGAGGATATCCACATATCTTCTTTGCATTAACACGTTGCATTTGTATATTAGGACCTCACAAAATCCAAGGAATTGGTGCTGGTTTTATTCCTGGTGTACTGGATGTTAATTTACTCGATGGAGTTGTTCAGGTAAATATTTATGTCTTACATGAAACTCTTTATCTTTTTTCCCTCTATCATTATACATTTTATGTGAATACCCTAAAAATTTACTGTCACGAAACAATTCATGGCAAGAAGGCCCGAGGTTTTGAAGGGAAAAGTGCTGTGTTTATATCAACTGCAGATTATTTTTCAGTTTGATCTTTTTATTGAATTGCTCACAGAAAATAGATGCTTGATTTTGTGTAGTTCTTCAACTTTTGGACATCATATGTGGCTCATGAAAGTGAGCGAAATGCACTGGTTGCAATAGAGAATCTGTTCTCCTCTTTAAGATCAGTTCCTAGTATTTCAATTTCTATATCGGCTAATTTGCCACTAAGTGGAGAACAGCAGCTAAGCAGTTGCTTCCTTTTCTACAAACTAATCTAGACTTTCTTGAATTGGCCCTCCCACAAGTGTGAGATTAGGTGATTAATAATCACTGGTTCATCATTGAAATAGCAACTGTCAAAAACTTTGGAAATTATTAAGTTGGATGTGAAACATGGCAGGGAACTAAGACCAACAACAGCTAAGACATAGTTAACGTATGAGTTTCCCAAATGCATCATTTCAGGGGCAGACTCCCCATTCTGTTTGTATTTTATTTACTTGAATTTTTTAAAGAAGTAAACGGGTATAAGAGCCTCGTCTCTGATGATCACTACTGAATGTAATCTGATGTTTATCTCATTTTCCAGATATCAAGTGAGGAATCTATTGAAACTGCTAAGCTGCTTGCATTAAAAGAAGGATTGCTGGTATGCACATAGTATCTGTATGAAATTTTATCGATTATGTGTCTAAAAATCTATTTTTTATGTCGAGATCTTGTTCCCTGATACCATTCGGGACATATGCTACAGGTTGGTATATCATCTGGTGCTGCTGCTGCTGCWGCAATTAAAATAGCAAAGAAGCCGGAAAATGCAGGAAAACTTATCGTTGTAAGTTTCCTTCTTTTCTACTTCAATTAGCAGAAATCCTTACTGTACATTATTCCTTACCCTATACATTTCCAAAAAGGTTTGATGCAAACTTCACCATTAACTGAAGAAATCAACTGCTCCCGTTTCACTTGGCTAGATGATCAAATAAAATTCTGACAAACGTTTCATGATGTACGGCAACAGGCTGTTTTCCCCAGCTTTGGAGAGCGGTATCTTTCTTCCGTGCTTTTTGACTCTTTGAAGAAGGAAGCAGAGAACATGCTTTTTGAGCCGTGAGGCCTCCTTCCTGAGCTTCTACAATGCCAATGTGGGTTGCTTTTCACTCAGTGATGTGAAGCTGCAACAGTGTTTTTGGAGTCCCTTTTGCAAGTTTTGTTTGTTGGCATCGCTGTTCATGATAGCTTCCAGAWTATCTTGTTATGTCCATACTTCCATGTCTAGTTTAGTATCTCTATATTTCGAAATAAATTAGTTGAACTTTAGAACCTGTTCTCTTTGTTATTTTCGACTGTTTTCTGTTTCAATTTCTTAAAATATTAGAAATATGTTTTTTTTCGTATTTTTTAAAATGTATTTTTGAAAATAAGAATACTTTTCTATTAAAAATTAAAAATAATTAAAATATTATTTTAAATATTTTCAAGTAAAACACTTCGATAAAATCAAATGTAAAAAATGTGTTTTTCAAGCAAAGTTTGAATCATTGCATTGGAACTGGATGGAAGGATAGAGTTTTTTTTTTTTTTTTTTGAAATTTTAAAAATGGAAAAGTTGAACTTTTAAAAAAGAAAGTATGATGGATGATATGATAAATTATATTATGGATTTATTCGTTAAACTTTAAATTATTAAAAAAATATTTTTGATAAAAGCGATTCTATAAAAATATTTAAATGATTCTTATTTTTTTAACATGATTGATAAATATATATTGATTTAAAAAAGCATATTCATTATTCATATTTTTTAATAGTTTTTAAATTTTATTTTAAGCTAAAACTATTCTGAATGGTAATTGAAATTCAAATTTACCTACTAAATAATTTACTTTATCATGAAAAAAAATTGAACTTAATGCATCCTTGAAATTCAATATATTTACTTATGTTTTCTCAAGTGATTTTATGAAGCATTTATGTAACATATTATAATTCCTAAATAATTTAAATTATTTTTAGTTTTATCATGTAAACATGGTAAAACGTGTACCATTATATTATACATATTCTAAATGTGTCAAAATATTAAGCTATATGAAATATATGGAAGGTTAACTTTTGAAAATTTATTCTTAATTATAATAAAAATACGAATATTATCTTGTAATAAAAAATATAAAATTACAAAGCGTTCAGTCCAAATTAATATATAATATTTAAAAGTAGCCAAAAAAATTATTATAAAGTATATCTCATCCCATTCAATTAAAATGTGCCAATTAAAAATTATCAAATTTTATGATCATTTAAAGTCGAAGACTTTTTTTATAGATGACTGGATATGAGATCTATGTTGTATTAAGCTAAACCTACAGGTTATCATAGTAATTCCTCCCTATTTTATTTTTTATTTTTCTATTTTCTAAATATTTATTTATAGTAGGGAAAAGAATAAAGTCCACCGAGCTACGATCTCTCTCTCTCCCCCCTCCCCAACAAGCAAACCAAACCCCAATATTTTTTTCTCCTCCAAAATTCTCTCCAAAATCTTACATGACATCTGTATATATATGTAAAACCCCTAAAAAATCTGTATCTATATGCATGTATGTATAGATTTATGTCTGTAAATTTTGTTTTTTCAGCTGATTAATTGCAGAAAACAAGAGATACAGAGGAGAGATTTTGCTAGAGTTACTGGCAATTGAAGAAGGGGGGAAGAAAGGAAAAAGAGAAAGAAAACAGAGAGGGAAATGGGTGTACCGGCATTTTACAAGTGGTTGGCGGATCGGTACCCTTTGTCGATCGTCGACGTGGTGGAGGAAGAGCCGAGGGAGGAGGAGAATGGCGTATTGGTTCCTGTAGATGTGTCAAAGCCGAACCCTAATGGGATGGAGTTTGATAACTTGTATTTGGATATGAATGGAATTATCCACCCCTGTTTTCACCCTGAAGGCAAGGTATGGTAACAAGTATATGAAAAAGCTCAGTCATCTTCTTGATTTCCTTATTTTAACCATTTCTACATGTTAACTTCAATGTATGTGTCAAATTTGATTCTGGAATTTGAACCTTTGACGTATATGTATGAACTATTGTACTAATGGATGTATAAGATGAATGTGCATATATATGATTGATGTGGCTCTATGGTGTTTATTTTGGGGTTTTTACAATTCTAACCATTTGTATCTAGCTTATTATTTGTAAAGTCTTCATGAGGRAAGAGTTACCAAGAGACTGCATTTTGCTTCAAAGAGAAAGGGTAGAGGTGGTTCTGTGTGCTTGTGAATCATGGAAGAAGGTAGTATTTAGGGTTTTTAAGATCTTAACATTGTTGCAGCATTTCTGAGGTTGCAATTTTACTTGGAGAAGTTCTAGGTAAATGCAGGGATGAGAATGCTATACTGTAAGTAAGCACCGTTGGAAAGATCCATTTGGTGTCTTTCCCACGCAATAATCTGATATGATATAGCAATTTCAGAGACATGTTTCTATGAGATAAACAGAAGATTGAGAGCAAGATGGATTTGTAGTCTGCACCAAACAAAAGATACTTGTCGTATTTCCAATACAAGATGGTGGAAACACACAACTTAATAGGTCAAGTAGTTTACTTAGCAGCTAAATTGATGAGATGGGTTTGTGGGTCTGCCTTGATTGATCCGATCATGGCCTTCCTTATTGAGTCAGCAGGGGTCTCTTTGGTCCAAAAAAATTGGGCACATGGAAACCCAATAGGTATGAATGTAAATATATATCTATGTCTTAGCTATATCTTTCACATGGCTAACGGATCACTATATTTAAGACAAAACGTAGGTTAGAAGTAGTAAATCTTTAAGGTAGCGTAAGTGCTAACATTTTTGGGCATGGAATTGGTACTTAACACTTTGGAATTCGTTTCAGCTCTTCCAAGAAGGATGTGAATTTATGCTGCCATTAAATTCTGTGTGCAAATGAGAGTGTTTCTGCCATTCACTACTAGGTCTAATGTTGTTGGTGGCATAGCCAGCTTATGACAAAGCCTTTAGTTAATTGACATTGAACTGGTGCTTGATCTTATATTATCTATTGACAAATCGATAATAAAGCATAGAGGTTTCGACCATATGACTAATGGATAAGTACCATAGTGTTGTCCAAAGTTGACATTGAATCAACAAWTTTTAGAAGCTTTGCAAGGCATCATTGATTTAAATAACAGGCAATTGTTTCTTTAAGAGTAGTCCTCCTGTTATTGGTTTTAGTTTACTTTTTCTTACTTAACAGTGACAAGTATGGTTTCTCTTTGTTACAGCCCGCACCTGCCACTTACGATGATGTCTTCAAATCAATATTTGAATACATTGACCATCTATTCTCTTTGGTTCGACCAAGAAAGCTCCTTTATATGGCAATTGGTAGGTCAGAGAAGTTCAASYTCTTTTTCTCTTTTCGAGAAGTTCAACTTCTTTTTCTCTTTTCATCTCAATTATGGACCAATCTAACTCTAATTATCTCCTTTTATGTAGATGGTGTGGCTCCTAGAGCTAAAATGAACCAGCAGAGGACACGGCGTTTCAGGGCTGCCAAAGATGCTGCTGAAGCTGTAAGAGTTATTAATCTGACATGGTATTGGAATGATGGGAGTAAAACTRACTAATTTACTTTCTKACATCAGRAAGCTGAGGAAGAAAGATTGAGGCAAGAATTTGAAGTTGAAGTGGCTAATTTATTGCCAAAAGAAAAGCCTGAGACATCTGACTCAAATGTCATCACTCCGGGCACCCCATTTATGGCAGTGCTTTCTGTTGCCCTTCAGTATTATATACAGTCTAGATTGAATCATAATGATGGTTGGAGGTTAACGAAGGTGCTTATAATGGAACCTTATACTTTCTTTTCATTGAAGTCTTTTTGGGGCCCATGATTCCTTCCTCTGGAGTAATCCTBGGGTTTCTTTTTCAAAATATTCTTGGTTTTCAGGATACTTTGTGTCTCTTAATTAACATTTGGGGCTCCATTGGATGCTTATTTGAAGGTTCTTCTTTCCGATTCAAATGTTCCTGGCGAGGGTGAGCACAAAATCATGTCTTACATTCGGTTGCAACGGAACCTTCCTGGCTTTGATCCAAATACCCGACACTGTCTGTACGGTTTGGTGGGTATATAAGTTTCTATGTTCATGTATCTTGATCTTGTTATTTTTTTTGATTGAGTGTATTTTTGGTTTGGAAGTGGTTTGCATCTTGAGCATTTTGTTTTATTTGTTTAAACTAGGATGCAGATCTGATTATGCTCTCTCTAGCCACACATGAGATCCATTTTTCAATACTGAGGGAGGTTTGTAAAAGATTCTTCTTGAACTGAATTAACATAAGAGATCTATATTTGTTATCATTTAAATTATCTAATCTACCAATTAACACTACAGGTTATCACTYTRCCTGGGCAGCAGGAAAAATGTTTTAYATGTGGTCAAGTTGGACATTTGGCAGCTGATTGTCGTGGGAAAGATGCAAATGGGAATATGGTAAATGAAATTCCAATTCACAAGAAGAAGTATCAGGTGGGAACATCATTATGAGTAAAATTTGATGTTTCAGATGCAAGTATGTTTTCTTCTGTTAGCTATGTCGTATTAATGGGGCTTCCTTAAATGCTTTTTGCAGTTCCTCAATATCTGGTTGTTGCGGGAATATTTACAGTATGATTTGGAGATTGCAAACCCTCCATTTGAGATTGATTTTGAGAGGCTGGTGGATGATTTTGTCTTTTTATGCTTCTTTGTTGGCAATGATTTCCTTCCTCATATGCCTACTTTCGAAATCAGAGAGGTAAACATCACTTTGCAGGCATTCTGTTGTTCTAACCATGATTAGAGTTGAACATTTTTTCTCTCTTTCTCTTTAATATTGAAGTGTGGACTCTAATGTTAATGAATGTGCTCAAACGGTCTCACTATGATTGTAACATTACTGAAATCATATTGCTACCAGGAAGTTTTCTTATTCTTATTGGAAGTATTGCGTCTTTTATGATTTAGTGGAACTTGGAAATTTACTTTTCTTCTGAATTGCTAGGGTGCAATAAATCTCCTGATGGTTGTTTATAGACGAGAGTTCACAGCAATGGGTGGTTATCTTACGGATGCTGGTGAGGTAATTTTCATTTCTTTCACTATGAGATCTTTTATTCTTCTCCAGTGCTTATGCATTTGTGATATCTTGATCTGTTCTTCCTCTCTTAATTGTAATTATGCTCTTCTAAGGCTAACTGTGCATCCTTCAATTTTAATGTATTTATTGGAGGATACTTGTACATCCATCATATGGCAGAACTTATAGGACTCCATTTATGAGACATTCTGGAAAACAAGGATGTCATGGTACTGAGATGGACGTTTTTGGTTCTTTTTTTTAATTTTCTTTTTCTTTTTGGTTCTCACTGTGATAATACGGCAAGGTTTTTATGTACTTTGTGTTAGATAGATGGCCACCTTATCATTCCTCTTGAACGGGAATTTACCATATGTATATTATTAGTACAAGAGGAATAGATGATCCAGTGATGCAGCAAAAATTGTAACATCCTCAAAAAGAAGCAAAATTCGGGGTCATTCAAATTTATAATTTACCCATTATGTTAAAATGATAGTTTACAGCATTATTGTTGCTCTTATATTGATTTGGTACCTTAATCTATACCTTTCAGTTTGCAATGTCAAGTTTGTACATAAAGTGATCTTACTGCTGCTGTTTGTTGCATCCTGCAAAACTAGCAGATGTTGGATCTCAGAATAAAATCCATGTATTTGTTCTAACTGACAACATCAACGTGTTGTGAAAGTATTGGCCTTGGATGTTTTGTGCTTGATCAGGTTCAAGTGCTGGCTTTTGGAGATAATTTTTTCCCGTAGTGCTTTTCTCTTCCTTTTTTTTTTTTTCCTTTTGGAGTTCTATTTATCTTGATTACTATATGGTGATTAAATGTATTGAGTTTTAAAGTAGCCACAAAACACGGTAACTGCCAAAATGGAACTTCCTTTTCATCTCTTGTAGACATTTAATGCACAGATAGTACCTTTGGAGCTCCCCCATRCGTAACTGTCTTGGATTATGTGACATTCCTTTTTATTTTTCATTTTTGTTTTTGACTATCTTTTTTAACTTGGGGATGTTAKTTTTCTAATATGTTTGGCTTTTGTGGAAGATTAAGAGATGTTTTACATTAACACTGTAAAATATGTTTTATATCAAATTTAATATCCATTGTCCTGCAGATGCTTCTAATGCAACCATTGTAGTTTTCACATGAACAGGAACATTTTTGCTATACTCCTCCTTACAGAAACTTTAAGAAGAAGAACATTTCAATTAGGCCTTACTTGTTATATTAATTAGTATGCGTCTTGGATGAGAAGCTAGAAATGTTTCCTTGGACTTCACTTGAGATGCATCATATCCATGTCTAGCTTGTTGGCTGTGTAAGAAATKAGTCTTAATTGCTAATACCTGTTTAGTTGCATCAGTAGTTCCATCAAGCATAATGTTTTTATGGGCCTGCTGAATTGCAGGTTCTGCTTGACAGAGTAGAGTACTTTATTCAGGCTGCTGCGGTTCATGAAGACCAGATATTTCAAAAGCGTGCTCATATACAGCAGGTGCTCGTATCACTTCATTTTTTAGATATAATTGGAAGCAACCCTATCTGTTAAACAAGATGCTAAAGTCAGTTCTGAAATTTTAAAATTATTCTTTTTGTTTGAATTCCCGTGGCTTGTTGCAGATGGCAGATGTCAACTTGTGAACATTTGAGTTATATATAACATCTCTTGAAGTTCTTACAGTATTAGTTGAGAATAAACTTTATTTTTTTTTTGGGTGGCCTGGTGTCATGCTTTTCTCTAGTTTTCCTTTTCTGGCACATACTTGTGATACTATGTGCTTTTGGCTTTCTTTAATTTTGTGAAGCTGGTTGAAGAAAATGGATGAAGTACAGAAACTTGTTTCAGAAAAGGTATCCTGGGGTTTTGGAGCAGCAGTAGTTATTTTTATTTTAGAAAAGCTAAACAAAAGAAGTAGGGTTGAAAACTACTACCACGAATAGCATTTGACTTGAGAATTTAAAAGGTAAGCTACTGTGAGATACTTAAGGGAAACAGGAGATCTAATTGGTTGTTGATTTGAATATTTTGCTCCTCTAATCACGGTTGTCCCATGATTATTAATTTATAGAAGCAGCCTTCACCTTGATAACAGTTTGCTGCCATTTATATTTGTTGTATCTCGTATTCTATCAGTTATTATACTTATCTTCTCTGGATGTAAGCRTCTATTAGCTTTTACAACTTATCAAGGTGGTTATTATTTCAGGCCATGGAAAGTAATGAAGAAACGAGGCTTAAAGCAACAGGAGAGCATAAAGAAGAGGCCCAGGCTCCAGTTGTGGACAAGGTTTTCCCATCAAGATTTTGTGTATTCTGTGCATATTAAATTGCAGTTTTGTGATGAACTCATTATGTCTTCAACCTAGTGTAATTTCTTTGTGCTACGTTWTCATTTTAGCATGCACAACAAATCTAGWATTCTCCCTCATTCCCGAGGAAACAAAGGGAAAGAAAAAATGGCTAAGCTTGGATCTGAAATAATGTGTATCATTATTGGTTAAAACCTAATCCAGGTGTCTTCTTGATGTAATGGAAAAATTAGATTAAAAACCTTCTTTACATTGACCCCTTAACATTTTGAACGCACTGGTACTCTAGATTCCTATATGTGTTCTGCTTATCTGCTTGTATGGAGTCGTTTCAAAATAGGATCCTCATGGTTGTATGTCATTTCTGTGTCCAAAGTCTTCAATATTGCTCTTTCTTGTTTCAGGTGAAGTTAGGGGAGCCTGGTTATAAAGAAAGGTATTATTCTGAGAAATTTGGTGTATCAAAGCCAGAGGAAATTGATGAAATTAGGAGAGATGTAGTAAGTTTCTTGACTTCCCCCCTCCCCCTCCTTTTTGGTATAGTTCTTTTAGTTATTATCGGGGTTAAATGGAGATGTATTTTAAATTTTATGAATTCTTGCATTGCATTATTAACATAATAGCTGCTCGTCATTCAAACTCTTTGGATTATTTCATCTCTTTTTTTATTTTACACAGTTTTTTTGTCTCATCCTGATATTTCACATGTCGAAGCAATATCTTCTGCTGAATTTTTAGTTATATTATCCGAGTGAAATAATGTATATTACTTGCTTTTTGTCGGTGTTTTACTTTTCTTTTACATAAATCTTATGATTTGGTTCATTCAATGGAAAAAAGAGAAAAAAAAAAAAAAAAAGGAGTGGAGTTGAACTTGATAGCAATATATAACTTGGTGGAGATTGGATTGTAGCTAATTCTGATGAAAACTTATTGAGATAAATTGAATAAGTTGCCATTTGGAATTCTCCACAATCTTGCCATACCACTCTGGTGTTCCATATCTGCAAGTTTGATCTTTCTTTCCTTTTCTTATCTTGTGGTGAACTACATTTCAGAGATGTTATTAAAATCTACAAGTTTGAGATTCACACCATGTACTTAGAAACTACATAAGTTTACCTAAAACAGTTCAATTTTATTGCATTAGTTGAAGGCCTTGGAATCCAATTTGTAGAATTTGTTCAAAGTCTTGGATTCAAACTTATAGAACTTGTCAAATCTGTTTAGTGGTCTAAAATTTCCTTAAATATATGAAAGGCCTACATTGCTTTGAACTTTGTTAGCAATTGAGAAACTGGAGACACCAAACAACCTTACTCCTGTTATCGCCTGTGCCTTTTTGGGGGGGCGGGGGCGGGGTGGTGTAGCAGGAGATTAAACAAAAATTTCATGCTGTCTTGACTGGATAAAGATGTTCAATCTGCTCATCTTCACAAACTTTCCTCCTTTTTTCCTCCCTCTTTCCTCATGAAAAGAACCAAATTGCCACAAAATTTCCACTTCTGATTTTTAAGTTTGGAAAAACTTTGCAATAAGTTACTCATTGTCTGAAAATCAAGTGGTAATAACAAGTCTCGTTACTGGACTTCTGAATATTCCTCTCTACCACAGATGTGTGATATTTATCCTATTATGAACCATGGTGAAACCTCTGATTTTAGGAGGAATTGGCTTTCTTATTGTTTTAATGAAACGAAATGCAGGGTGATCATAGCTCAATATATGAGATAAAAAAGGTCTGGAATAGAAAAATGTATAAAGATTGAAGAACTACAATCTAAATCTGTTCTTAGCATGATTGAATTAGATGGTTTTATACGTAAATGGATTCATTCAATTCTCTACTCGTGTTTCTAGATAGATGTGCATCTCCAAATGGAGAACCATTATGTAAAGCATAGAAGGAGAGATGTAAGCACTATGGAGGTAGGCAAATCGTCTGATTTGGAGAGAAATTTGAAAATGAAAATCCTGAATCTCTCAATTGTGAATGCTGGATATGATGTTCACTGTCTTCTTCGTTTTTGGGAAATGAATTTATTGGGACTTGACTGTGTAATTCCTTTCTAGCATCTGATAAATTTTGTTCCAACATATACATACTCTTATGAACTATGGCACAACCAATGTCCCTACCAATAAGGCCATCCATTTTCTTATTGCTGGGATGTTACTCATTACCAAGGCCTCTATTCCATCAGATTTAGGTATACAAACTACATGCACTATCTGATCTCTATCATCATTGCCTCTGCCTGAGCACTGAATCCTGCAAAAGTCCCCATTAGCCGTGCCAATTGACATCCTTAATTTGGATGTGTAATAGATAATTAATGCTAGAGAGACGACGACTAACAAGAGTGATACAATCACTTAAAGTAGTGATAGACAGAGTATTAGAAACATAAGGACAAACAACTTAATGCCTCCATCCGAAGAAAGATAAACTTGTTTAAAAAATTTGAGATGTTTACTTACCCTTTCACTGTGGGACAGGACTTTGACATTTTAGTACCTCCCATAGGTCCTGCTTCTTGCTCACACATATCTTAAGCTTTTGCTCGTTTCTCTCACATATCATACTTTTCTCCACATTTTCTCATGGATTCCTTCTCCATTTGCTTTAGGTAGTCTGTGACCATAATCTCCGCACGGACTGTTAAGAGTGCAAAAGTATACGTTTTATTTTCTTCAAGTTCTTGATCTTCATAATGTTGTTTGTTCCAACTGAACTGACTGCTAAATTTTTTCTTTCTGTTGTTCGTTTTCGAATTTTGCTCCAAAATAGTGATGATACCATTGTGTTAAACTTGTGTGTCCAATCAGTTAAACTTAACTTCTCATTTTGTGATGCTAATGCCATGTACTAAATTAGGAGTTCATTTTTCTGCCGGCTATTGATGGATGATATAAATTAATTTGCAGGTTCAGAAGTATGTAGAAGGGTTATGTTGGGTTTGCCGATATTACTACCAGGGTGTCTGCTCGTGGCAATGGTTTGTTCCTTCTATTAGTCCATAACTATAAATGCACACAATGCCTTTTCCTCATGAACTATGCTTTCTTTGCTCATCTAGATAATTAACTTATGAAGTTGTTTATGCTATTGAAAAACAATATGATGATAGTTGTGGACCTTYGCGCACATGATTAGCATTTTGGTCTGGSCATACTTTATGTGCATAACCCAGAATGTTTGGGATTTTCAATCTTCATTCTCTTTGAGTGGTCTGGAAGAAATATTCAATGGCTTGCCACATTTCAATTGAGGACACTAACTAATGCACGTCACTGTTAGTGGGTTATCTTTGTTTTTCTTTTTCACTTTTGATCCTACTCTGTCAATTTACATTCTGGAACTTTCTTGACTTTTTGTTACAGGTTCTATCCATATCATTATGCTCCGTTTGCTTCTGACATTAAAGATCTAGCTGATCTAGAGATTACCTTTTTTCTTGGAGAGCCATTTAGACCCTTTGATCAGCTCATGGGTACCCTTCCAGCTTCAAGGTCTTCCTTCCCACTCTCACAATTTCTCTGTATCAGTTTTAAGAAGAATCTTTTTCCCTTTCGGTGATAGTAGTACTACGGTTGAAAGTTTTGTATGGGAAACACGTATCATCCTTTGTTGTCTTAACTTTTCAATAGTTTTGTCGGACTTGATAATAATGATTTGAATCCGATATTTGATTGTATGTGACAGTTCAAGTGCTCTTCCAGCGAAATACAGGACGTTGATGACTGATCCATCTTCACCTATTATTGACTTCTACCCTTCTGGTAATAGCAGCTTAAGGATGAGTTTATTTGTTTGTTTCTCTTTCTTTTGCTTTTTACAGAACCCATTTGTTCTCTCTTACTATGTGTAGATTTTGAAGTTGACATGAATGGGAAGCGTTTTGCATGGCAGGTATTGTTTGGTGTACCAGTTTTAGGGTATAGTTTACTTGATTAATTGTTACTCTTTTTCAATTATTACATTTGAGGCAGCAGAAATGACAGTGACTTTTTTATGCAACAACTAGGCTGTTGTCAAATTGCCTTTCATTGATGAGAAAAAATTGCTTGCTGCAACAAAGAAAGTTGAGAGCTCCTTAACGGTATGGATCCTTTTCTCTTTGTATTCGTAAGAGGAAACTCTTGCTGAACAACATCTGCTCCCTCAAAATTAAGGGTGGAATCCCTAAATGCTCTTGTTCTTCACCTGATTAACACAGTGCGCCATCAATCTTCCAAATGCATCATTCTTTCTCCTCCATCTTTCCATGTGTCACATTACTACATTCTCTCTGATAATGTCATTGGTGAAAGAAACTTACATTTGTTCCGATTGTAGCATTTTTTTTTTTTTTTTTTTTTAAGTCTTTCCTTTTCTCTTCTCTGAAGTTTTCTTTTTCCTACTACCAAGAGCCAGACTCCAGGTTCAAGTGATAATGTCATTGACAATGAAAGTTGACCATGTCTTTTCAGTTTTCTTTCCTTCTCTTCTCTTAAGTTTCTTTATCCTCCCCCCAAAGTACAAACTCCAGATTCAAGGGATTGAATCCATTAACATACACAGGCACACACTCATACACCACTCGGTTTGTGCAAAAACATCAAACGAAAAGGGGGGAGGGGTATATCCTTTCAAATTTAGGGCGCCAAATTTCATACTTCTAACAAGTATAAAAATTAAATTTTAAAATTTTCTCCTGCCCAAAGGTGGCTCAGGCACTGGCCAAAAGTACCGCACATGATAGGCACTCACTGAAAATGGCAATGTTGCTTTAGTTTGCACCTTTTAATTGTGTTGCTTCCATCTATGATTGATTTTGCAGAAGGAGGAGTTAGTTCGGAACAGTGTGATGTTTGACTTGCTATATGTCCATCCGTTCCATCCTTTTGCTCCACACATTCATTCATATTACCATCATTTTACTCTAGTACCTCTGGAGGAAAGGAAGCCTTTTATGATTGACCCTAATGCAAGGTTGGTCATTTTGTATAGCATTTGGTTCTTTTTATCTATGATGATAATTGCCAAAAAGCACCCACTGATTATATGACCTGTTTTCTCTCGACTTATACTTTGCAGTGATGGAATGAATGGATTCATCTGGTTAAGTCAGAGGAACGGCTTTAGAGGAGTAGTTCCTTCCCCTATTGAGGGACTTGACAACATTGTTGATAATAAAACTTTGTCGGTCTCTCTTCTTCATTTCTTCTTACTATTGCCTGAAAAAATCTTCGCTTATTGTATTTTTCTGTCGTGTTTTCATTTTTCAGAAATATAACCTATCTGAACCCTTCTCCTCATAAGCACATTCCAAAGCCACCTGAAGGAGTAGTCTTGCCTAAAAAGGTATGCTGCAGACTAGACCACTTGATGCTTAAAATGGCATGATGCTTCTTGTTAAAATTGATAGCTGTTTGCCTTTTCATTCTGTAGATTTTG
This sequence comes from Rhazya stricta, assembly GCA_001752375.1. Classification (NCBI taxonomy): domain Eukaryota; kingdom Viridiplantae; phylum Streptophyta; class Magnoliopsida; order Gentianales; family Apocynaceae; genus Rhazya; species Rhazya stricta. The sequence continues at coordinate 1,189,346 of MEJB01000097.1, forward strand.
AGACGTATTGACATAAAACCATGCCCTGTGCTATGGCATGAAGATAATGGCAGCAGGCGCCAACTCGGAAGGGATAGGTAAGGTCCAACGAACATGAGGCTGTCCTTGGAACTCTTTGGGATTTTGTTTGAACCCAAACTTGAAGTTTAAGTGTCTCAGAGAATTCTGCATATTTTTGTTTCTTAATCTTCTGGTTTTGAGCTCTTCATGAGAAACGAAAAACTTCGAAAATGCTAACTGAATTTTCTGCTATTACTACTGCTTCTGTCACAAGTTGATGTTTTCTTTTGACTTGGTACAAAGATTTAGAAGGGCATTTGACCACCTTTGCTTTACCAGTTACCCCTAAGTAACATTATGGACTTGACATGTTATGGGCATGGAATGCATATGGTGAGCTACAACAATGGTTGAAGAGCCTAACATAGCTAGAACCTATGATCAATCGGTTAACAGYTGACTGGCAAGAATTCCCRTATATTATCCACTACTTAATGGGTGTTTTGGAAACAGAATCGGGAAGTCCTTTTGTCTTCTTTCTTGGTGATTTAGAATAAGAACAAGCAAGAGACCAGCTGCAAATTTCCATCTCTTTCARATGCACCCTTCTCTTGTAAGTGAGCAAGTGGTGGAAATTTAGATTGGAAGTATGTTTATTTTAGGAAAGTAGATCATTCATTTGGGACAAACCAAAGTAGCTCCAACATGGACTTTCAATTTGGGTTCGAAATATTCATTTTGAGCACGCTACCTGGGCATCCATTAAAACTCTGAATGTTTTCCAATTTTTCTGTTAAACTGTTTTAAGGTCTATCTAGTATGTTTAATTCGGAAGTTACTACTGCAAATAGAATAATATTTTTATAATGATTTCAGCAGAAATAACTCTGAGAATTCTAGTGTAAGTAGACCATGAGAAACATCAGATAGCTATTTAATAGGAAAGTCATTTTCTAATCTCACTCCATCTGGTTCAATAGGTTCTGTCTTTGTTAACCGCAAGGATTTTAGTATTTTTCAATAGGTTATCTTCCCGCTTTCACAGTCAGAAGGATTTTTTGTATTTAAACTCACCTTGGCATGCTAAGATTTGTCCTACATATATATCCGGAATCTTGGAATAATTTTATGAAGAATGTATAGACATTGTTTGGGAAGAATGATTTTCCATGTTTGATGGTTGGTATATAGTAAATCCCATATCTTTTGAGGGTTCAAATCCAAATGATTCATACTTTTGATATCAATACCTAAAATTTCTTGTGCCAAATTTTAAATGGCTTGCTGCTTGTGAAGGTCAGTGACTAAATTGAAGATAAATCAAAAGTCAGTTACCTTATCGAGACTGAATTGAGTCGAACTGTTTAGAGTAATTTGGTCTCCCAGGGCCTTAGCCTTCTTTTTTCTTTACAGAGGATAGGTACCATTGCAGTTTATGGTATTTGTCCTACTAATGACATGTTTCCTTTGTGTATGCTCATTTCCTTTTTACAGACCACAAGTACCTGGAGGAATATCTGGCCCTTCACTGGGAGAAGCAGCACATCGTCTGCTTAAGAACACGCTGAATATTAAATCAAATGGCACGTATGCTGGGGTGACAGAAGAAAAAAATTATCAGAATGCTCCTGGAAACCATGTAGCATATAGACTGAGGCCTGCTGGACCATCTGGATATGAAAGGGGTTTCCATGAACAAATGAATTATAGAAGTCCCATGGGCAACAATTTTGGAAATAGGCCCAGGCCTGTTGGACCATCCGGATATGGGGCCTTTGTTGAGGATCCCCGTTACAATTATGCACATCAGAGTCCTCGAGGCATGGTTGGTGATCAGAGATATTCTTCCTCTGCCTACGAGTTGCAAGGCAACAGGCAAAATTATAAGACTCAGTATCGATATTCAAGTCAAGAACGGTATCAGCACCTGAGGAATGGCATGTCTGCTTTGACAATTGAAGGAGCTGGTCGACCGAAGCCAAATGCATCATTGTCTCCAAGGATGCCAAATTCAACTCAGTATAATGCAAGGCACCAGATTGTGCAGAATATTGGTTCCCTGCCGTCACCTCCTACCAAGTGGATCAGTAGTAGGCCTGCCACTGGAAGCTCTGGGATGTACCGTGGACAGCAAGAAACTTCAGCAGCTACTGGATCTGATAAGCAGGTGCAAGTGAAGAAGGTTTACCAAATAAAAACCCAAGCAACTCGGAATCTTTCTGATACAGGATCCAGCAAAGATGTTGCATGAGCTGCACTGTGTCCAGATAGCTTGTCTCAGTTGTGAGATGCCCCAAATGTCCGGATATGTGAAAACTTATTTCTTTGACTCAGCTAGAGAATGCTGAGCCTGATCTATTCTGGGGTAAAGCCTGCAGCTTCAATTATCAGCCAAAATCGTTTCGGAGGTGATGGGGTGGAGAGGAGAACATTTTAGAAGGGGTCATTGAACAGGTACCCATGTATGATCTTCTGGGACTCTATCCCAGCTAAGCATGTTGTACTTATTGGATAGATAGAGTAGGATAGCATCTTGATCAAAAGCGTTCTCTTCTACTCAGTTTTTCCGGTTGTGGAAGAGAACTGTAGAAAATTTTTATATCAGCAAAGTTTCCACCAATGTGCTGCAACACTTAATGTCAATTTACACTTTTAACAAGAATTTAATGATAAAATGAAAAGRGACTTAACTATTTCTCTGATTATATCTCTATTGAAGGAGATATCTGTAATGGAAGTTCTTGGTGGTAGTTGTGAATTGCACCTGTGAATGAATGTATGTATTCATTTGATAAGACTTGATTTAGTAAAATTACAGCATCTCTTGTTGAAGGATTGCTTAGTTTACAAATCTTTATTTGCTGCTGCTCCTTTATATCCGGGAAATAGGTTCCAATAACATCAAGAATGTGCACGTCCATGTTCAGAAGCTTTGGGTAAAATTTGTGCTATCAAGCTTTATGGTTCTGCACTGATTGCACTTTTTTAGTCAGACTGCAAGGATGATTGGTCATTAGAAAGGAATCTTCATGCTAACTTTTCGTGTACTCCCGATTCGTTTAGTATAATTTGGTATTAGAGCTTTAACTTGGAAGCCTCAGAGTCCAGAATAAATGAAACCATGAAAATTTTCAAGTTTGTGATGTGAACCAAATTGCCAGAGAGAAGATGTGAGCTGTATGTTTCCGACATAAGGACAGTATCAGCAGCAGAAGCACCACTGAATTGTCAAGCAGATAATGCTATTAGTTGAGATACCAGCGACATAAGAATCAAAATGGTAAGATCTTTCCCTGGCTCACAGGCACGTTTTCATGTTCAGCAAGGCGGACCGCTGTGATTGATACTGCTTCCTCCAACCCAACAATTTGCAGATTAGACATTAACATTATTGGGTGGAAATGATTTTGGAGAACTATAAGAGAAGTTCATTGCCAGATTCTAAGTAGAGATTCTGATGACCTCAGGCGTAGTGTCTGACTTTTGAGTTTGAGATTAGTTTCTCTGAGTAGAGACTATAGACTGTTCCTATCTGAAAGCTTCATTTAAGCCGATCAAAACAAACAAGGGCTAGGCTACTGTCATATATTAAAGACACTAGTAAATTCTTGGTTTCATCTGGCACCAGAGTTTTCCAGACAAAAGCTTAACTCTGTTGGTACTTATTAGATCTGAAGTGTAGTCAATTATCTCAATCATTCTTCAGTGTTCTGGACAATCTTGTAATGTCATCCTTATTTAGGATCTGGGGACAACTTTACTTCAGAATACTTTTGGACAAACTAATAATGTTGTGTTAAAATTTCCYAAGGCATGCATCTTCAATAATGGCTCCATACTCGATTACAACAACTAAGAKATTCTTTGATACACCAGGTCATCATTCAAACAATTTAACTACTTAGACTGATGATGTATATAAGATTGATCCGAGCACCTGTGAGTTTATTACCTGATAAACGCAGTCCACTAGAATCCCTTATTAGAGTAAAGCAACAAGAAGGAAATAATAAATATTTCTGTTCTTTTTTCCCCAATTTCTGCTTTATAAGATGGAAGACTATTGAGGCATGATAAAAAGTATCACCAAACGTCGAAGTATTGTCAAAGATATTCCAGAATAAATGCAGCTTTGCTTGCTTCCCTATTGAAGTAAAAGGATTTCTTAAAAGCCAGTACAAATAATAAATGGTGTAGGCTAACCTTGATTCCTGAATAGCAAGCCTTCCATTTTCAGAAAGTTATAAAAAAAAAAAAAAAAAAAGAAAAGAACCTAAAGATAAGGTTCTAAATGCATCTGATGATATACTAGGAACATGGTGAAACTATATCTAGACAAATGCACCAGAAACAGGTAGTTAATTTGGGACATAAAAAATGAGATTCAACAAAATGAATGAGAATGCATTAATCAAAGCACAAATGAGCAATAGATATGTCATCTGCCAATAGAGAGACAACAAAGTCGATTGAAACTTCTTTTCCATATTAAAGTTGAGTAAATTTTACTTAATTCATTTGAATATTCTCCCTTCAACACACTAATTCGAGAAAAATTCTCGTGCCAGACAATTTGAATGTATCAATATGGTGTATAACCCAATTAGCATTTGAGACTCCACAAGAGATGGGAGTTCTCAGAACGGTTTGCCACTCAATGAGTCCAAAATGACATAATCTTTTAGAACAAATATTCATGTCAACCACCATCCAGAGCTACTTGAGCTTCTCTATTCTAAAAGCCAGAGAAAGATAAATCAGTACACATTATTTGTATTTAACAAAAGCAAAACGTTTAAACTATACCTCTTGGACAACTTTTATTCCATTATTGAAGAAGATAACCAGATAAGAAGAACATAAATCCTACTCCTAAACCACCCCATATAAGCAGAGCCTTCTGGCCAGAGGTAAGTGTGTTACCACCAAGTCCAAACTGCTGATTCTGAGCGAAACCCGCAATCTCCACGCTCTTACTCTCGAAGAAATTCTTCGAAGCGCCACAAGTCGCACACCTCCAATCATCAGGCAGCCTATCAAATGGCAGCCCAGGTGGAATTGGATATGAGGGATCACCTACAGCCTGATCATATCTGTACCCACAAGATCTGCACTCATAAACTCCCGTATTCAACACTGCAAATTTCTCCTCAAGTCTTCTCTTGTCAAACCTTGCATCCTCTTCTTGTGACTCAACATTGTCAACTGAGTTCTCTGCTGTTTCTTCGGGGATTGTGGGCTTGTCTTCTTTGGACACATCAAGGGATTTTACTGGACTGGAACAGGATTTTGCATGAGTTTGCAAAGCTGAAACCGAGTGAGGTTTAAGGATTAGAGGAGGAAACGTGAGGTGGGATTTCAGTTTAGGAAGCGATGGTTGGTTTAGAGAGGTTGTTGTTGAAAGGTTAAATGTGAAGGAAGCTCTTGTTGTTGCCGAAGCCATTTTTATGGACTAAAAAGCTGCTGTTTTTCTATGTTTCTTGCTTTCTTTTTTCTGAAAAGATCTGTTTTTTTTCCAGTTGCTTTTGTTTGGCATTGTAGCTACAAGAAAATTGTGCTGGCACTGTGTGTGGAGAGGAATCAAGATTCAAGACGGATCCATGGAAAGCATTGGTAGATGCTTTTCAAATGTGGGCTTGGATAAGGTAGATTTTCTCTTCTTTGAGGACTTGTATTTCACATCAAATATTTTGAGTTAATAAGTCTGTACCCCAAAGTTTCTGAATTTTATGAAATGGACCTCAAAATGCAAAGAACATTTCCATTTACCATGTGGCCCTTATGTGGTTGTTGGCTTGAAGGGAGATTCCAGAGACATTTTTTTACATTATAGAATCGTTGCACTCTTTATAGGCTCCGGATCTAGTTCGCTCCCTATTACATATTTTTTTATTATAACAATTAAAATACGACGTTCATATATACTTATTTTTAAAGATAGAAAAGAAAATATGTGAAAATAATTAAAAAAATACATAAACATTGTGCTAATATTGATATAGTAAAAAGTTTGTAAGACAAAGTTTACTAGAAAATTTCTAGCTATATGTACACAATGCAATTGGCCTTGGCTTACTTCAAGTATATGTGAAATCTAGTTTGCCTTCTCATAAATTCTTGATCAGTTCTCCTAGTGGTTCCCAATCAATCTACTTCTGAGTTCTGTTTTGGGCTGTCTGCTTATTGGATTAAAGAACCCATTAAATGCGAGCCCATTGAGCTCTATGGGCTCTGATTTTGTAGGAAAGACCCGAGGCTCTTCCAAGAACTTTCAAGACTGATTGCAGCCTAATGGAAAGCCCATACATTCATGACTGAAAGTGGAGCCCACGAAATGGTTGACTTCAAAAGAACTTGGSGCGCAAGCGTTAACTCCGTACATTCAACAATAAATATAGCCCTTTTTCTCCTAAAGGTCTCGTCAATTGAGAAACATCTTCATAGCTTTCCTAGATTCAAAAATGTGTCCAACAGGAATTATCTCGGTTACTCAAACAAGAAAGGGTTCGGATTTGCATTCTACCTTTTGACATCTTAAATGTTGATTGTGATGGAAAAATCAGTTCAGAAAATCTCCAAACATTCTAAAAAAACTTTTCGTGTGTTAAAATATTATCTGATAAGGACATGATAAGATCTATAATAATGATTACGATTCAAATGAAGACGGTTGTGTAGAATATGTGAGTTTGAGAAGGTTTTACAATTGAGAAACTTTAGTGAGGTAAAAAGTGGGAGGTGGAGTTTATTGCAAGAAGTGTTTAGTTTGATGGATAAAGATAGGGATGTTAAAGTTGGGCATGAAGACTTGAAGAGTTACTAAGATGGCCTGGTTTTGCTGCTCGTGATGAGGATATCAAGACTCTGATAAAATTGCGTGGAGACCATGGAATGAAGGGGTTACTTTTGAGGGTCTCCTCAAGATTKTAGCTGTTTGATGATGATGACGACAAAGTAATGTGTTAGGCAATTATGAATATTTTCCTTTTGTTTTATAATTCCATGAGCAATCCTTGCCCTTTTGCATTTTATAATTGTAATCGATGAATACTTTTTCTATATATTTACCTTTCCTTTTTTGAAAGAATATTTCCTTTAATCATTCACCAATTAGAATATATGGTATGAAAATGATTGTATGTACTCAAAATTATATGATTCATTCAAAATCAATAGATTCAGGAAAWTATTATATTCTCTTTCCTATAGGCTTCCTGAATATGAAGAATACAATCATGAATGCTACAGGAAAATGAGGCAGTTGCATCTTCTTGCTTTGCTCTTTCCTGAWCTAGAACCCAGGACAAACATGTATTTTCGTGGGAGAAAGAATGAAAGTAAAGTTTATAGTTCGCAGACATCTATTCTTGTAGACAAAATCTACAAAAGTAGTTGAATTTCTGGATAAACCATTCAAGGGTTCAAGTTAATAATACATCATCAATCTAATCTCTGTCAGGATAGTTAAAAGATGCATGCCTTAGATAGCAAAAACAAACGCAGGAACAGTCACATCTTACCAGGGCGATGCAGTATTCCCTGGAAGAATTGTTTCAGATGTTACAGGGAGAAACTTTATGAGGTAGAGGCTCAGACCAGATCAATCTGCCCAGTCTCCACAAGGGGCTTTACAGACTTGTAACGTAAAGCATATAAATCATCAGCTTCAATGTTCACAGGCTCCTCACCACTATAGCAGTAAGCAAAATTTAACTAGTTAGCAACTTCATAAAATATACCATGTAATCAAAGGTAAAATGACACTAGAGAAAAAGAAATTACCTGTCATCGAGCTGGAAGGCTCCTAAGTATCTCTTGCTTCTGCAGATGACATATGTGTCCAGTTGTGGCTCTGGAACTACAAGATATCGGAAAGACAATTTAGACAAAAGTACCAACATGGAATAAATATTGCCAAGATTTAACTTAGTTGATCCATTAAACATCAATAGTTCACGACTGAGAAACACAGGATAGGATTTCATGCTTGTGGAAAATAATTAAGGACTGTTACAATAAAAGAAATGGTCCACCTAAGGCTAGGATATTTCTCTCAAGTGAGGTCTATTCTAATAGATGAATATGATTTCTAAAAGTCAAAATTCCTATCTCAAAAACAAAAGTTTTTTCCGTCAAACACTAGCTTCTCTGCTTTTTCATATTTCATCTTAGAATTTGGTACAATGAATTATCCATTCCTGAATTATTACGCACTCCATTGCTCTAATAAGGAAAACGATGATTTGCGGGTAAATATCAGTACGCCACTCAGATATAGGGCAATGAATCTTTTTTTTTTTTTTTCCCAGTTCCATCTTTCCTTCTTTGCCGCTATAGTGTTCATACAAGAGACTCAATGTGAAATTTGATGACAAATCTAAGAAAATTTACAAAACTCAGACAGCATTTGATCTTTGAAGCTACTTCAAAGACACAAAATATTCAGTACACCTATGCACACATAAAAAGCAAAACCACAAATGTGAACAATAAGCATATAGATATGACTGTGGGCTCAAACAATGATACTGAGTGCAAGGAGAAGAAAGAGTTGTATGTTAGTGACTGAGTGAGAAAGAGACGAAGGGTTAGCGTCTAAGCTTGTGCAGAATTATAAATTCAAGACATTTACCCATGTCATCCTCTTCACTGCTTGAAGATTGTTTTAAATGAGACTTGTAACTACCAGGCAATTTTGAGAGCACAGATTGGTCTAAATGTTGTTCCATGTCTTCTGAACACCTGAAACCAAAAGTTAGTTCAACATACTCACGACATGTATCTCCACACTGATGCAGAGATTCTCTTACCTCTCAGCAAACCTTTGCTCCTGTCTAGACAACCGATTCCACAACTCGGTAGTCTTTCGGATGTGAAAAATGTACTTTTCAATCTGCAACAAAAATTTAGTGAAGTAGGAGCCAAGCATTAACCAAACTACAACCAATATCTCATGAAATGCACAAGTATCAGCTGATAGGAGCTCGGCAAATTGCAGCCTTTCCATTAAACACTTAAATGGTTCCACATACAGATTACCCTTTAGCTTTTCCCATTAGGAATAATCAAAAGCAACATTGACATCCAGACACAGATCATCTGTATACCTCTTTCATCACTTCAACATATCTGTTAAGATCCTCTTTTATCATGATTCAACCTAGTAAACTATTCTCAAAATTATACTTGAAAATTTTCATCTGTTGCTGCTTCTAATTCTACCACTTCAGTCTCTTGAAGAAAAAATTAAGCACAACTGACTCGAAATTTCATGATTCATAAGAAGTAAGGTTCAATCTCTATACTGATTGATAAGAAATGTCACCATTTATTTGCTCAATAGGCATGTGGTTTAAGAATATAAAATGCAACTTGGCAGCTGCAAGACTCAACTATTAAGATTAATGCTTAAGCATATACAAGCAAAGGCATAACATAGTACTATTTAAAATAAACCAAAATGGATGAAAATTGCATACCAATTCTAGCACTGGTAGACCAATTACCCACTAAAAAACCAGATGAAAGCACAGCATATCATTATGCTTGCTTCCTTATAGACTGGTAATTTCCAAGTATTTTTTAAGGTCATTTCACTTTCAAGATGTCTCCAATACAGCAACATTGATAGATCAAACGGAAATTTGTCAACCTATTTGCAATTTTCGGGTTCGTGTTCAAATTATTTGCTCAAGAATATAAATATGTATTTTACTGAAAACACAGTGAAAGGCCTACTTTGTGGCTACCTTTTGGAGACGAGTTCTTAAATATGATCTCAAAAAGAAAAGGGTCCTGTCCAAGTCCATCTGATAAAGTGACACCATCAGTGGGTCAACACCATTACTCGTGAATTCCTCCACAGTCTCTTCCTGGAATAATGAAAGTGAAGCAGCATCATGAATGAAACACATCAAATATGTAACATAAATTCGAGGATATCCACAACTAGCAAGCTCACAAGAGTCCACATGAAAAATTCAGTTAAGTCTACTCCTTCAATGTAGTCTATGGTATCCAACAGAGTCTATTATCATTAAACATTTCTAAGGGAAATTTAATAAAACTGAGAGAGAGAGAGAGAGAGAGAGAGAGTGTGTGTGTAGTGCCAAGGACAGATTGTTCTATAATCAACTCAACACGGAAGATGCAATAAGCAATAAAAACTTGCCAACTTGTGACATAAACACAGCCTCAACTTTCCATCAAAGGCTTACTGGGAGGTCAAAATTCACATTGATTAATGCAATGATCAATCTAGGTCCAAACAAGCTTCGGCTTTCAAGGAAACGACTACCAAGTTCTCAAGTCCTGTTCACTTGTCTAGTGCACAATTTACCCAAGCCATATCATATAATTGAAACCAAGAGGCTAGAAACAAAAATACTCCATACCGTCACCAACAGACTTATTGGATTCAAATGTGCAAAGCAAAACAAGCTTCCCCAACCCCTTCTCTCTTACAGACGCAGATGCATGAAGAAACTTCAACAATGAAAAGGAAAAAAAAAAAAAAATTTATCTTCATGTAAAAATACCAATAGCTCCTTTATGGATTCAGCAGTATAGGATTATGCAACCAAAATATGAATTAGATTGGCAAAACTATAGCAGCAATATTGTATAAACATAAAATACATAATGCGACAGAGTTTCACAAACTAAAAAGATCATTTACTTAATTAAACAAGATTTCAGAAACATTCCAGAATCCATCTTGATCTTGAAATAGGCCTTTCACTCAGTTAAGTCAAAATGCCTTTCAGTTCAGTAATTTAATTGCAGAAGAAATGAGACTCAATATCGTCCATGAGATGTTTAGCTTGGCTGTAATCAAAGTAGTAAGTTTAACGCCGAAGCTCTATTAGTAACATAAGAAAACGAATTATTCAAAATCAAATTAAAGGAGAAAACAGTATAGAGTTCCAAGAAGCTAATGTACAACATTCCATAATGCTATCCAATTTCTAACCGCATATCTTGTTATTTCCATTTTCCCCTTTTTTCTTTTTCCACCAATTAGAAATTCATCTCTCGAATTACTTCACGAGAACATAGAAAACCTACGAAATGAAAATTATGCAACAGGGAAGAAATCAAACACTTCGCAGTGCAATATCCTCAATTAACAGGTCTCACAAAGCTAGTGACGAAAGTCTGGTTGAGAAACAGAATCATTAGTAGCAACTTTTTGATACCATTAATTGAACTTGTTCCCTTGATCTCTGAACTAAAGCTGCCTCGTATGGGAGAATCTGCGGAGCAGCCTTCTCGTTTCGCCAAGCGCGTTTCAAGAGCTCCGCATCTGTGGTCGAGATCAACGACTCGTAATCGTCCATTCCCGAGTATGTTGAAGTTCCTTCTCCTCCTGTTCCCGACTCCATCTCATCCAAACCTCACACCCTAGCTAAGCCTGCGGTAATATCACTCTACTAATCTAAAATTGTTCCAATTTCTCAGCCAATGACAATATACCATCGAACTTCTTGTTGAAAATCGATCATTCACTCATTCTACTGGCAACTTTTGAGTTGAAGATGAGAGAATTCGCCTTGAAATCCTAGAACAATCCTTGGATGCTTTCTGACTCACTGGTTCGACTTCGCTGGGCTTCTCCTAGAACTTCTCGAATGCAAGGCTATTCGCCTACTTTAGATATATTTTAGGCTTCGTTTGGATGGCAAGAATTGGAAAGAAAGGGAGGGAATTTGGGTGAAAAGAATTGAAGAGAGAGGAAATGAATTGGAACGGAAAAAAGAGGCTTTATTTTCCCTCCAAAAATTCCCCCCCCCCCCCCCCCAAAAAAATGGAAAGAAAGTGAAAGAAAATAAAGTTATAAATTTTTTTAAGACTATTCTTCCAATTTTACCATAACATTGTATAATCAAATCTCGTCTTTTTAGTTCTCTATTTTACCCTTCGCAGTTAGTTTTTCTTTTCTATTTATTTTCGTATATGCTAGTATTTAAAATATACAAAAACCAATTGTCCTTTAATTTCAATTAATTATAGTTAATTACATTTATCGTTTAAACTGAACCAAGAATTGAATGGATAAAGATTTAATGATAATATATATTTGTCACTAATATTTGACTATATTAAATTCAAACTTTCAAAAAGAAAAATATTTGAAATTTTAATAATTTAATATTAAAAATCTTCCAACCAATCAAAAAAATTTAAATAATTTTAAAAACTCTGGAGATTCAAGCCATCAGAAAATTCTCTCCAATCTAGAGAAAAGGAAGACCTGACCCAAGATCTTCGGTATTTCAATACATTCATCATACTATGATTCGTATAGTAAAAAATGTACTAAAAAATTCGAATGTCAAAATCAATTATTTGAAGATTTCTTATGAATACAAACGGTCAGAGATGTACTAACACGATCCTTTCTTACACACTCTATATGAGGTTAAATATGTATACCTATATTCTTATTCTAATTGATACAATAGAAAATATATATATTTTTCATCGAATTTATATAGCATTGTATATAATTGAAGCATTTGATATCAATTAATCTTCTTTTTTTAATAAAAACTTTCACAGTCAATGATCATATCTAAAAGGATTTTTAGTTGAAATGTAATCAATACCATGACTTGGAGGTATGAATATTAAACATCTTGCTCACATGTCCTGTCTTGAGGTCTGATCACCAAACTTAATTTTTAAGTTAGGTATAAATAAATTATATAAGTTCTGACTTTTTTCAAAATTCTAAAAGAATACAAAATTTTGATTTTTGGAAAATCAAAATTTAATTTGAACCCTTCTTTTTTAATTTTTACCTTTTATTTTTTATTTTAATTTTAAAATTTGGTGACAATTTTATAATTTCGAAATTAGTATCAAAAAAGTTGTTGTAATCACGGAGAACCTTGGCCCCTAGTCATCGGATTGGTTCTCCAATTCATGAAATGAGAATAGAAGTTTTGAAATCGTGATCAGGCCTAATACAAACAACATACAAATAAAAAATTATGGCCCTAGGTCCCCAAATTGATTTTTCTATTCAAAAAACAAGAATAAATCGTTTTGAAATCGTGATCAGGCCTAAAATACAAACAACATACAAATAAAAAAATTGGTCTTAAGTCCTCGATCTTCGATTTTATTTGCAATTTAAGAAACGAAGAATAGATAGTTTCAAACATGCGATCGATCTTGACGCAAACAATATACAAATCAAGAATTGTGGCCCTAGATCCTCGATCTTCAATTTGGTTTTTCAATTTAGAAAATGAGAATAAATAATATCAAAAAATTGCGATCAGGCATAATACAAATAATTTACAAATCAAGAATTGTACCCCTCAGTCTTCCATCTTCAATTTGGTTTCTCAATTTAGGAAACAAGAGTCCGTTTCGTGAACAACCTAATGTGAACAATATACAAGTAAAGAATTATAGCCCTAGGTCCTTGATTTTCGATTTGTTTCCCAATTTAGGAAATGAGAATAGATAGTTTCAAGATAGCAATCAAGCCTAATACAAATAATAGACAAGTCCAATATTGTCTAAGTCACTATCTGATAGGAATATACTGAAAAAAGTTTCACTAGGTATCTATCAAGTAGACGTGTATGGCCATTGATAAAGGAGAATCTCGATCGTAATTTTTAAAATTCATACTCCGTCCTACACGAGACTTGTGATACGAAATTCAGAATGGAATCCAAGGAAACCGGCACTGCTAGAAATAATGAGATTTTGAATCGATTAAGAAACGAGTAGAGATAAATAAAAAAGGCAGGCAAAAACGTGGAAGGTAAGAAGAAGAAAAATGGTCCATGTATTCTATGTATAGAAAATTGCAAAATAACAAATTGGGGATGGCAAACAAAGAAAGCAAAATAAAGAAATCAGGTGGAGAAAAATGCATAAACAATTGAAAAGGGAGTAAGATGCCAAAATCGGATCTTGATGGGATTCTTCTATTTGCTGCTTTCCATCTAAAAGTTACAATTTTGAATTCGATTGCGATGAAAAAAACTCTAATCTTGACGCAAACATGCGATCAATCTTGACGCAAACAATATACAAATCAAGAATGTTACCCTGGCTCGATCTTCAATTTGGTTTTTCAATTTAGAAAATGAGAATAAACAATATCAAAAAATTGCGATAAGCATAATATAAATAATTTACAAATCAAGAATTGTACCCCTCAGTCTTCCATCTTCAATTTAGGAAACAAGAATAGTCCGTTTCGTGAACAACCTAATGTGAACAATATACAAATAAAGAATTATAGCCCTAGGTCCTTGATTTTCGAATCATTTCCCAATTTAGGAAATGGGAATAGATAGTTTTGAAATAGCAATCAAGCCTAATACAAATAATAGACAAGTCCAGTATTGTCTAAGTCACTATCTAATGGGAATATACTGAATTTTTATATTTCAAAAAAAGTTTCACTAGGTATCTATCAAGTAGAAATGTATGGCCATTGATAAAGGAGAATCTCGATCGTAATTTCTAATATTCGTACTCCGTCCTACACGAGACTTGTGATTGGTAGTAATATATCGATTTGTTTGTTTGAAACCTAATTCTATCTTTATAAATTTTTCGATATATTTTCTTACGAAGTTTTGTTATAACTTCTATAATTGCTTCTGATTCAGGTGAACAGTTAAACATTCGTAGAAATTAGCTTATCGACTCCTCGAACAGTATTATAAGCATCAGTGCTAAACCTTTGATAATTGTACATGCTCCCATATCTAATACCAACAATATACAAATTACTCGATTTTCAACTTGATTTCCCAATTTATCAAACGAGAATAGACAATTTCGAAATCGTGATCATGCCTAATGGAGAAAATACAAAATTATGGGTAAGTTGAAGTAGGGCTGGGAAAAGGAAGAAAAGAAGAAAGTTAACAAGAAAAATTGTGTTTATCATTTAAGTGATGGCCTTTTTCAAGAAAATGATTACCATTTAGATTTTTTCTTCTTTAGTGGTTTGTGATTTTTGACCCGGTCTTGGGATAGCGGGTCATTTACGTGTGGACACGTGGAAACAAATGTCACTAATTACTTTAATGGTTCTCTAAGCATCTCTTCATATACGCAAAGTTAACTGTTCCCGATGCAGCTAGTGCCAAAGGACCTAATTTTTCTTTCTCAATCCACATTTTTAATCAATATTGTAATTTATCTAGATTTAGTATTAAAAAAATTCAATTATTGATTCAATTTCAGTTTTCAAAATTTAATTTTTATGAGATGAGTTACGATCGAGAATTTTTAATACAATATTCGTTGCATATATTTTTATACATCAATTAAAAAATTAAAATATGATGTGTATATATATTTACGTCCTTTAATATTCATTCTGTTTAATCTTATATATAAAATATCTTCATATGCGAAAGGATTTAAGTTCAATTCTTATATAGTGCACTAAATGCATTGTCGGTTCCTCGGTAATCGCAATACCTCACATGGCAGTATTCTGAAAATATTGGTAAGTTTTTATAATATTTATGGGCAATTATTTCGAACTAGAACTATCATGGGTTGGGAAGAAATTAGCGCAAGCCTTCACATCTAATGCACCATAAATGTCCATATTCTAGTTATGAGCAGTGGGCTCCCATGTATACTGTTGTTGGGTAGAAAAATTGCTACTTTGCTCTTATATATAGATAAAGAAATCAGCGGTGCTTGATCATTTAGCATATAGGGAAATCCTGTCTTGTCCAAAAATGGTGGCCGATATGGAGATAGTGGCAAAAGAGATGATTAAGCCATCATCTCCAACACCTCATCACCTCAGAAGCCATAGATTATCGTTTCTGGACCAAATTGCACCACCAATTTACACCCCTTTAATCTTTTTCTACCAACTGCATGGTGATGATCATGGCCAAATCTCCCAATTGCTAAAGCAATCTTTATCAGAAACTTTGACAAGGTTTTACCCTTTAGCAGGTAGAATCAGAGACGGGTTTGTCATTGATTGTAATGATGCTGGAGCCCTTTATGTTGAGGCTCGAGTTCATGCTGATATGTCGGAGGTTGTGGACAAGCCTAATATGGAGGAACTAAGAGAGTACGTACCACTCGACCTCGAGCAGACAACAAACCGAGGCGGTGGCGTAGAGGAGAAGGAGAACGTCCTCCTCGCTGTTCAAATCAATTTCTTTGATTGTGGAGGAATTGCCATTGTTGTCAATGTGTCACATAAAGTAGCAGATGGGACATCTGCGGTGACTTTCGTGGATGCATGGGCTGCTATCTGCCGTGGAGACGCAAAAAATTCGCAGTATTCAACTCTCGATCTAGCAAAGCTGTTCGCTCCTAGAGACCTTTCCAGCTTTGGTTTCAGGCCAACCACAGGAATCACCAAAGAAAAGATAGTCACAAAACGGTTACTGTTCAGCAAGGAAAAATTAGCAAAGCTTAAAGAATCTGCTTCTTCTGCACCTGCATCAAAAGTGAAAGATCCTACTCGGGTTGAGGCCGTTTCAGCTTTCATTTGGAGGCACTTCATAGAGATGAACGAAGCCAAAATGGGCACAAAGAAGAAGGTAGCAGCACTCCACGCAGTGAACTTGAGACCAAGAATGCATCCACCTCTTCCTGAACAAACCTTCGGGAACCTATGGAGCCATACATTAGCCATACCAATGTCCAAGGAAGAAACTGCAGGAAACTATACTCTAGTAGGAGAACTAAGACGTTCGATAAAGAACATCAACAGCAATTATGTGAAGAAAATCCAAAACGGTGAAGAGTATATACACATTCTTAAAAGATCAGTGGAATTGTTCTTCAATGGAGAGATTGAGCTCTGCAATTTCAGCAGCTGGTGCAGGTTTCCTGTGTATGAAATGGATTATGGGTGGGGGAAGCCAGTTTGGTTTTGCACTACTACTTTGCCCTTCAAGAATCTTGTAATATTGATGAGTACCAGAAGTGGAGATGGCATAGAAGCATGGATCAACCTGCTTGAAGATGATGCATGCAGGTGGCCTTATGGCCATTCATCTCAGCTCCTCAAGTGAATTCATCCAAGTACTTGATGGGGTGGATTAGGATCGATATCTTCTTTTAATTACTACTTTTCGGTTAATAGTGTAATTAGCTAGTTTGATGTAATAGTGTCATACACGGGTTTATTATGAATATAATTAAATTAAAAATAAATTGGAATTATATATATATAATATATATTATAATATATATATCTCTGATTTTCATTTTGTTTAGCAATGGAAATAGATTCATCAATTGCTTTGACTGATTTCTTCTTATATATTAATTTTTCCTTTACTGATTTTGGAAGAATAAGAAAATGTGGATTCCAAGGCAATCTTTTCTTCAATAGAAAGAATGGTAGATAGACCATGTGGTACATACAGTTGCATAACTTGCTGATATATATGATCATTTTATTCTATTATTTCTTTTTTACTATCGATATCCTCATTTCGTGATTAATCTTTGTTAGATTTGAGTCGCGTCCGTATAGTCCGACTCTTATTCAAAAAAAGACTTTATCAAAAAAAAATTTCAATGTGGCGCTATGAAAAGATATTTTATCGGATCTCTATCTATCTCTTAGTGATATGAATGAAGATTCATCGATTTTATTAATATTTATGTACCTATTTTTATTCTCTTAAATAGGTTAAAGCACTACTTAGTGCTATTTAACTTAAACATTGTCTAAATTTAATTGAATAATTTTATTCTTACTAAATTATGAAATTATAGTATTCACGAACCTTTATTGAAGAGAATTGCTATTTTCACTTGTCATGTATACAATTTCACAATAAAATAAAATACTTATCGTCGATAAAGGTTCACGAGTACTACAATTTCACAATTTAATAAAAATAAGACTACTTAATTAAATTTAGACAATGTTTAAAGTAAAATAACACCGAATGGTGCTTTAACCTCTCCGAATGCAATGTATATATATCATTAATCGCTAACCTCTCTCATCCTTTGTGTTAGGAATAAATGTATCAAGAAAGTATAGGTAAAATATGTACTCTGCAATCCGAAGCCGTTCACTCACCAATTGTCTCACGTTGCTGGGTTATTGACACTATTACATTTATTTTCTCCACATCAACATAACATGGCTCGAAATGTTATACATTGTGAATAGAATTATTGATAAGCTATCTATTTTACTGACGTAACACATTCACAATAATATTAATATCATAGTATTAAAAATATTTTTATATCTCTTCAATTTTTTTGTGATAATATATTTACTTAATTATATCATTTTTAATACTTAATATTTAAATAATTACATCTACTTATGAATGGTGAAAGAACTTATAAATAAAATAAAAAAAATATTCAGAGTTTTGCACTAAGCCTTTGGCCAAATGTAGAATGGGGACTGAAAATTACTATAGAGACCCCGCTGCTAAGAAACGGGCGCTACAGCATTAAATTAACCCAAAAAGCTAAAAAGAGGGTCAAAGTGGGAATGAAACTAGCTGCTATAATAGAACAGTCCTAGGGTTTTAATCAATCCCTAACGTCCTGCCTGCTGCCTTTGTTTTTTCGAGAAGCTGGTTTTCTCTCTAGCGGCGGGAGTGAGCAAAGATGGCGGACAAAGCAGTTATCATTCGCACCAGAAAATTCATGACCAACAGACTTCTGTCCAGGAAGCAATTTGTAAGTTTCAATTTGATTTCGTATTTATATGTTTTGCAAAGGGAAGCTGAAGCTAGAAATCTGGTATTAAGTTCTTTAGCGAGGTTCTGTGTGCTGTTGAAATCATGGGACTTGTCTTCAGTCTTTGGTCGTAAGAAAATGGGATCTAGTCGAGATGGGCATTCGTGGTTTTCAGGGGTTTTAAAAAGATTAGCAAGTAAACAATTTTTGGATCTCTATTTGATTACTATGAATCTGAATCTTGCTTTTGTTGTTTTAGGTAGAGGAAAATAGAAGTATGGATCTGTTATTTGAACTAAGGCACTTGGCTTTAGCTGGGCGTTTGAACTTTTAACCATGTCAAGGGAGAAACAATTATCTAAATTATGGGGCGTTTCGAAGGAGGGGTTCTGTTTCTCTGACTATGACTGGGGAGAAGCTTTACTGGGTATATAAGTTTAACACTAAGATGGATTCGGTTTGTCTGACTAATGTTGCTAAAAATAAATGATCGACAAGCTTTGCTAACTCTTTGATATTTAAGCTTTGATTCGTCTCTAAGCTGTAATGCACCCAAAAAAAAAAAATGTATTTCTTCGCAAGAAAAATTAGTTCATTGGGTCATTTTCTCTTTGTTGAATTACTGAAGCCTAAGGATGATTGTGGATTGAAATTTCTCACTATGGTAATCTAAACACCTTTTGGGGTCGGCACTGACGGAATTTCCAATCCTACTGATGATGGTCTCTACCTTCTCTGGAGTAAGACCTTCTGATTTTAGTGGGAATAGAATATCTCTGCTAAGTTGAGGTCAAAGCTGTATAACTTTGAGTATGTCAATAATTGCATGAAATAAAATGAAAGCAGAAAATGTGGGAGTTCTAGTTTTATCTCTGAGCAACTGCATAAATAAATGAAACTTGTAATGCACTTATGAATAATAACCCCAGTTTCTGCTTTTTCCTATCTACTACAGAAGATAAACCACTTCTTGTGAATGTTTTTTGTTGGCCCACATGTAGTTCTTATACCTGACCATATCAGTTTGGAAAACATGCTTAGATTATTGTCATTATGTTTGCAGATCATTGATGTCCTTCACCCAGGAAGACCCAATGTTTCCAAGGTAATTGCTATTGTTGATTTATGTTCATACCTTAGTCTGCTAACTTTGCTTTTAAAGTTATTAATTTGCAAATTCCTATTTATCTTGTGTTTTCATGTAGGCTGAGCTAAAGGAGAAGTTAGCTAGGATGTATGAGGTCAAGGACCCAAATGCTATTTTTGTTTTCAAGTTCCGTACCCATTTTGGAGGTGGGAAATCAACTGGGTTCGGCTTGATTTATGATTCTGTGGAAAATGCAAAGAAATATGAGCCCAAGTATAGGCTCATCAGGGTAACTTCATTGGAATCTTTATCCTTTACTTGCTGTTATATCTGTCTGGCAGAGATTATTAGCTTCCCTGAGGTTTATTTTCTTTGATGCATCATGTTCCTTCCACTGCTCTTCCCCCCCCCTCTCTCCTTTTACTTCATGTTTTTGCTGGTTCTTGGCTAAATTGCTTGAGTCTAGCTATTTAACAGATATGTGGTTTATTTTCCTTCTCCTCTGTTCTGTCTTTAATGGCGAGTTTTGTTTGCTATTGTTAGTTGAGTTTTGTTTTAACTCTCTGATTATTTCCCGCAATTAAATACATTTCAAACCATCAGAAGTTAGGCCTGGCTGTAATTATTTGTTTTCAAGTGAAAGTTATTGATCTTTAGGCCTGGATTTGCTAGTGAAAGTGTTTCTTTGTTGCAGACTTGGTTAGGACTAGTTGGGTTCCTGATAGATTTTTACCTCAAAAGTCAATAAGTTTATCCTAGCACATAAGAGTTTCTCTGATATACCCTTCATAAATAAAGTCTGGCTGTCATCCATTACTTATTAAGTCTTTGAACAGTTTTGTATTTCTTTAAACGTTCTTTTATTAAGAAAAAAAGCTGTAAGGGGCAGTCCCTATGATTACCTGGTATCAGGTGAAAGAAAAAAAGAAGTTGGAGTAGTGGAGAATGCATTTCATTTTTGATTCATAGTTGGAAGGATACCTTAAAAAGTATTTTTTTTTTTTTACACTTAGTTTGATTGATTCCATAAACAATAATAATAATAGTAAACTTGGGGTTGTACAGACAACATTAGAATGTAGTTATTTCATGTTCTGATAATGTGAAAATGGGTTTCTCTTGTCACTTGTGTAGTTTGAATAGCATTAAAATTTTAAAATGCTCATGCACTTTTAAGCATATTTTAATTTTTTGTGGCGTTTCAGTTCATCTTCAATACTATCTTAATTAATGCCTCATCCTGTTTTGATATTGTGAAACCGAACTCACTGAATGGGGTGCCTAATTGTGAAATAAAGCACGTGCACTTTTAAATTGTGAATGTGTTGGATGACTTCTAATTTCCCTTTTTTTTAAAAAAAAAATACTAATATATGGAAGCAATGATCACGGAGTACGTATTTTGGTTCTTGTATTTATAGCAAGGGCAATAAAGGATCAGGGTAGAATTTTCTTGGCAATTTTGATTACTTAAATGACTGAATTTTGTAGCTTTTCATGATGTTGATGCTTGAATATGCTAAATAATGTCCTGGCCTAGTCTCAGAGATTGTTCATTAATTGGTTTACAATCCTATCTTTTGTTGCTCAATGCCAACCACCTTTGTTCAATTGCTCAAACTTTGATTGTGCTGTCAGAGTCTTCTTCTTCCTGCAGTCTTCAGCACATGAATGAGTTGTCAGTTTGAAGGCTGCTTTGTTTATTCTTCTGGTTTTGTTCACATACCTATACTAAATTTTTACTGGTGCATTCTTTTGTAATTTAATTTGAATTTATTGGCATTTATTGAAGTTTCAACTTTCTACTGTGTGAAGTCTGTTCTGAGTATCAAAGTTAACTTTGCTGTCAAATCATTCTTCAGCACTTACCTTTATGTTGCATCCTTTTGTAGAATGGGCTTGACACTAAGGTTGAGAAATCAAGGAAGCAAATGAAGGAGAGGAAGAACAGGGCCAAGAAGATTCGTGGAGTAAAGAAGGTAAGCTGATTATATTTTTTCTGATTCCCTGTATTTTATTGGACCTGTATATACCAATTTTGTGTTTTCTGGTGTCTGTGCAGACAAAAGCTGGAGATGCTGCCAAGGGCGGAAAGAAGAAATGAGTTTTATGGGCATGTAAACCAATATTGAATTTTTGTTTCGTGAGTTGGTTACTTAATAGGAATTGCATGCTGCCCTTGGTACTAAATGAGCCAAATATGGGGTACGTTGACCTCGATTTCGTGTCACTCATTTTGGTTCTGTTGAGACTTTCGGAGGAAAGTTTTTGTTAGATAGTAGTGATTTAACTTGTCAACGTGGATACTTGGTAGTGTGATTGTAGCAAAGCTTTTCTGGGCAATACAAATTTAATTTTGATTTGGACTGCAGACAGATTACCTAGTCCTGTCCTGTGCGTTTTGCTTAGTTGACATTCTTGCCTATGTTCTGTTGTCTGAAAGCACGATAAAGATTACATTTGAATATGGTGTTCATGAAATTTTTGTTATGCAAGTCCCTTTTAAGAGAGTTTTTGGCATTGCTTTCCACTGCTGGATGATAAAACTGTTGTTCTGTTAGTTTGCTAATTGCCTATAATGATGTAGCTTCTTGGCTATAGGGATTTGGTTTTTTCTGGTCAACTACAAGTTCAGCCCTGAATGTTGATGTTGATGTTGATTACTCTTGAGCTACTTTGAATGAACTTGTGTTGACAGTGGGAAGATCAAAATGACATTTTGGAAGCAAGATCTTTGTTTCTTTGGAGCTTAGCTCAACTGCTCTTTGAGGGAGTTGATTTCTGTGTCCGTCTTTAATTAAGTCACCTACTTAGTTAATCATGGGCCACTTGCGCTTTTTTCCTTTTTTAGTTTAGATAAAAGACCTCACTTGTAACAGAAAGAGGCTGATGATTCAATATTGTGACACTAAAAAAGACAGCTTTTCTGTGCTGTCGTGCCTGATGAATCTCTTCTTCTCTCCTGTTTTGTGTAACTTGGGAGATTTTTACTATCTTGAAAGACAATATTGGATTGAACTTCTCTGGATGATATATTCTTTTGGGCAAGCAAAGTGGTTTCTCAGAGGTTCCTTTTCGTCAAAGACATTACCAAAATGGATGCTGCCACAGGAACTCAAGCAAGACGAGTCTGATTATATATTAAAGTTACCAAAAGGAAAAAAAAAATGTATAAAATTTCCTATAATAAAGGCCATTAGGAAGCCAAACCAACCTCAACATGGGTCTTTAGCCTCATCATCTTTCCACTTGATTTGTTTATTATCATGAAGATGGCCTTCAATTGACACGTTTGGAATGGACGTCTCTTGATAAATATGCTAGTAAACGAAAAGCGTATATAGACAAACACGTTTATGTTTCATTTCTTTCTTATTAATTAATCAAACATGATGAAATTATATCAGTTTATGAATCTTATGATTTTATTTAAGATTGAATTGTCTGAAAAATTCAACTTAATTATGAAAAAGTTAAAGCAGACATCATCGGATCCAAATATGGCAATCTCTCTCCCCGGAAAGGAGTCAAAGAAAATGATCTCTTCAAACGTCAGTACCTCAAAAGTTATAAGTTTTTGCTCTCCAACTCTCACCCACCACCCCATATTCAAGGCCTATAATAATCTAAGCATTTATACTATTATAATTTTACGTATTTCTAATATTTTATGAAAATATTATTCTCTTCGTTTTTAAATGTAAATTGTTTTAAAAGTAAAACTTTTTTTACCATGTGAGTAATTTTATAATATTAAAAAATATTTTAATTTTATATCTATTTATATGTACTGAGAGTTGATTTGTTTGATTCTTTTTTATATTTTTAAGAAATTTTAAATGAGACTGAAATATATATTATGAAATAAAAGGAGTAAAAATATAAAATTAATATCTATTCCCATTAGGTCCTACAAGGAAAATGAAAAGAAAAAAAATTGCCTCTTTTACTGAAAAAAGTATATTTGTAATAAGAATATCGTTTTCATTATTTTACTATTAACGAGTCTTATTCAAATTTTTATACTCGAACGAGTGAAATGAAGTAGTATACTTTGTATTGTCTGAGCAAAATTTATCCGTAGAAGGTAAATATTCAACATGATGAATGACATTTTCATTTATTGTAATTTTTGATTTTTAGCCTCCTAAAATATAGAAAAATATTAATTGATCATCATAATAATCGAGTGCTAAAGAAAAGAAAAGTTGGAAAAGTTATTACTTAGTAAAAAATTTGTAAATACTTAGTAAAAAATTTGTAAATATACTGGGAGAGAGATTAGACTGAAGACGTCATTGGGCTTATCTGCCAACCAAATTCCTACTATATCTCATTGAGAGAGATTAGTCAGTTATGCTTCTTACGAGTTCTTGAATTTGCTCAGTGAGTCTCTTTCCCTGCCCCATGATTCAATCTACAGATATATAAAACGTTTTGCAATGTGTTACTTTTCCTGGAGTCCCTTCCACGGAAAGAGGGGTTAGGAAGTGTCCAGATCAGAGTTCTCATCACAATCGAATTCAAAATTGTAACTTTTTGATGGAAAGCAGCAAATAGAAGAAGCCCATCAAGATCCAATTTTGGCATCTGACTCCCTTTTCAATTGTTTATCATTTTTCTCCACCACTGATTTCTTTATTTTGCTTTCTTTGTTTGCCATCCCCAATTTGTTATTTTGCAATTTTCTATACATAGAATACGTGGAGCATTTTCTTCTTCTTACCTTCCACGTTTCTGCCTGCCTTTTTTATTTATCTTTACTCGTTTCCTAACCGATTCAAAATCCCATTATTTCTAGCAGTGCCGGGTTTCTTGGATTCCATTCTGAATTTCGTTTGATTTTCTTATCATCTTACCATGGAAGAAGCTAATGGTAAGGAATCCTGGCGTGATATAGTGCTTCAGAATTTTGCCTTGCTTGATTGATTTGGTGATCTCTTGTGATTTTCTATGTGGGTTTTTGGTTTTATGTCATTGTTGATTTAATGAACTTTAATGAACTAATGGCTAGTGTATTGTGGGGTTTGATGATTTTCTCTGCCATTCTTGTTTCGTAATTTTTATCTTTTGTTCCAGAATTACTGGGTTTTTAGTAATTGCAGGATTCTTTGATCTTATACTGGGTTTGTAGTAATTGAAAGATTTCCCCATTTTGTGTTGTTGATGATTCATTTTACTGTTGATTTGTTTCTAGTGAAGTTAATAGAAATGCATAACTTGTGCCTGTGGACTCTTAGTTGGATCTTGAGTCCTGACTATTTGTCTCAACTACTCAGAGTGACTGTAGAATTAGTTTCTGTATTTGGTACTTACAAGCTGATCCTTGTTCTACCGTGGACTTTATTCATGAGTCTGACAGTCTATCTTCACGAAGTTGTTCTTGAATCGTGATGGGTTTGGATTTCTTTTTCTCAAATCTTGTTCATGATGTTGTTTGACATTGTATGATTCAGATTTACATATGTTAAAGTTGTGAAGAATCATCCTTATCAGGCTTAGTAAATCTTCATTGACTTTAATCTAATAGCAGTTGTTGAAGCTAAGGATGGAACTATTTCTGTTGCTTCCGCGTTTGCTGGTCACCAGGAAGGTAATTGTTTTTCCTTTCTCCATTTTTGCTCGTGATTGTTCTCAGCATGTGTACTCTTCTTTGAAATTGTAATAGTGATATGGAAACCTTCAACACACATTTTTCCTTTCCCTGCTAAGTTGATACACCCACGAGATGCTTCTATCTTGAAGCTATTCCTGTGTTGATG
This sequence comes from Rhazya stricta, assembly GCA_001752375.1. NCBI lineage: Eukaryota > Viridiplantae > Streptophyta > Magnoliopsida > Gentianales > Apocynaceae > Rhazya > Rhazya stricta. Next base: position 1,214,876 of record MEJB01000097.1, read on the forward strand.
TATGTGAAATAGCCTTTTCATGGGGAAAGTCAGCAAGTACTTTCCTATTGTAATATGAGTTTTTAATCTTAAGTACTAAAACATGAATGAGTAGACCATAATAGGTTATTTTAATTTTGTTATCGCTTCTCACCTAGATGAGTAGCTTAGAACCTTAAACTGTCAAGGAACTTTGTGGTGGCATCTAGATTCAAAATTTACCAGTGATAGATTATGGACCTTTTAAGGATCCTGTAGTGTTTCTTAGGTGGAAAAGTACAAGAATAAGAAATAGTTAAGGTCTTAATTGGCTTTAGGTGAACTCTTACTGTTCCAACGATTTGTCTGACTAGTCACTGGGTATGCCTGTTGTCCTGGAATTTGTAACTCCTGGGACCATTTTGATACTTTATTCCATGTTATTAAGGCTTCTACTTACTCTAACCTTTCATTGTAAGAATGGTTCCAAATTGATTCTGTGACCTAATCCATGTTTTTACCCCGTACTCCTGTAGCATAGTTGCAACTATTTTAATTACACCTTTGGTACAACATTTCACATAAGCATTTGTTTCAGAATATAGTAAATTCGTACATCTTCAAGAGTTAACTGTTTTCCCATACTATGACACATATTGGGCTTTTGAAGAATATTTGTTATAACCATTTGAATATTTCCTCTGCTATGCATTTGTGGTTTTCTCATTTTTGGCAAAATATGGTTACACTAGATTAGTTATATTTTCTAGTTTATTTGGTGGAGCTTATTTCTTTGTGAAACTAGGAGATCTGTGAATAAATGGCCTTATGTTCATTTGTTCTATTGCTTATCAGCCGTACGTGATAGAGATCACAAATTCCTGACTAGAGCAGTTGAAGAAGCTTACAAAGGGGTAGAATCTGGAGATGGAGGCCCATTTGGTGCAGTTGTTGTTCGCAATGATGAAATTGTTGTGAGCTGTCATAACATGGTCTTGAAATGTTCAGATCCTACTGCGCATGCGGAGGTTACAGCAATTAGAGAGGTCAGTATTCTCTTGTCAGCTTTTCTTTTTTTCTTTTTTCTTTCTTTTTTGATTTAAGGTTTGAATACTATTGTCTACAAGCACTTCAGGTTAATTTCGTTCGCTGCTTAGTTATTCTTTTTCTTCATAAAACCTATGTTACTGAGCTTTTCTAGCATTGATTGATACGTATTATGTTAACGAAGTATTAATGAAGGCAATGTCTGTTCTCCTGCTTTCAGGGTCATTACTGATTGTCAGTAAAAATTCCTCGTAATTGTTACCTGTAGCTTGCTGACAAACATGTGAAGGAAATTGGTATTCTTGCAATGCAATGTAGTCAATGACATTACTTAGAATGTAATACTATATTTTTTCCTTCGTTTCAGTGGAGGCAAGGTTTTACTGATAAAAGTGCAAATTCCTGAACTCTTTATTACTATTATTATTTTCTTGTGTAAAGATTAACACTTTATTTTCAAACTAGCTACCTGAAGTATGTTCTCACGCTAGCAGATATAGATCAAATTTCTGGTATTCTTTTCCATGTTATGGTTTAAAAGGGGCAAGCTCATCAACTCCTGTGTAGTTTCTCTCAACTACCTGGCTGTATCTGGCTTACATAATTAGAAGGCATGTGATATCTAATGCTATTTAAAAGCCCAGCTTGTTCTAGATGCCCCACATTGCTCAGCAAATGCGTCCTCTTAAAATTCCCTGTTGTGAAAGACCACGAGGACTGTATTAGCTGCCATTCTCTATTTATTCGACAATTCCATGTAAACCGAGAAATTTTGTCAAATTTTATGATCGTTGTTGTTCATCATCATCTTGCATGATATTCTTTATTGCTCCTTTCCTCTTGGCCATTTCTGAATTCCATTATTATAACTCAGATCTCATGCTTGCCCTGGGCACTTGATTAATGGTGTGTCTCACTCCAACCTTGTAATCTGGTTCAGGCATGTAAGAAGCTCAACAAGATTGAGTTATCAGATTGCGAGATATATGCGTCTTGTGAGCCTTGCCCTATGTGTTTTGGAGCTATCCATCTTTCAAGAATAAAGGTTAATTGCTCATCTCTTATACTCTCTTTTAATTTCTCCTAATGCAACTGCTATCAACATTTCTTCATGTCCTTTTGTTCTGTTCTGATGGCCCTTTTGTTTCTGATCTATTGCAGAGGTTGGTGTATGGCGCCAAAGCTGAGGCAGCTATTGCCATTGGTTTTGATGATTTTATTGCTGATGCTCTTAGAGGTACCGGTTTCTATCAGAAGGCTCACCTGGAAATCAAAAGAGCTGATGGTAACGCGTCGGTTATTGCAGAGCAAGTGTTTGAGAAAACAAGGGCCAAATTCCCCATTTACTAACCAGAACCTCAAAATCTGTTGATTTAGTTCTGATTTAAGCCATTCACATTGTTCAGGAAAAAAGGAAAAATTGCTGTCTATGAACTACATTTCTCTTGCATTAAAGTTTATAGTCTGTAAATGATGAAAACCAAAAGTACAATCCTTCGTTCTTCTTTTATGGCCAACCATGAAAGTTTAAACTTTTTATCTTTCACAATGAGCACAGTTGAGCCTCTGGTGATTCTCATGTATTTAGTACAAATACTCCATTGCTGTTGGAAAAGGTTGGATCTTGAGGATCACTTGTTAGTTTGTTGCACAGGAGAAAAAATAGGTCCAAACAGTAATAGCAATGCCTAAAAGCATATTTGGTTCTTCATCCGAGGAGGGTATCATGTTAGGAAGGGTTTTCAATTTATAGTTATTCTTCCTTATTCCGTAAACGAATCCTTTTACAAGATATCTTTTCGGGGTCATTTTATTATTATTTTTTGTTTATCAAGCGGGATATGAAATTTGAACACCACCCGTCCTATGATTCTATGCTTACATTGAAAAGAATATCTATCAAAAAGAATACTCAATTTACCTTTTTTCTATCAACTGTTGTCTGATTAGAACAATATGAGGATGAACAGCCGGAAGCTAACTCTAGTCGGCCCATGCCCTTCTCCAATAAGGGTGCTCCTCTGTTGTTCGAAGGCTTCCAATCACGGCCAACTTATGGATGCTTTTGTCATTGCCGTGTGGAACTCTGTCGCTTCTGGTTTGTTTTGAAGAACACACTTACGTCTCCCTTCTTTTAGGGCAGTTTTGTTAGAGAGATTTGGTGATATATTTCACGAAACAGTGTTCTTTTATGTATGTTTTCGGTACATTATAACAATAGGAAGACTCATTACAAATTAATATTCTCCATTCAATCAGCCCAAAGTCCGCCGCAAGCAATTGCCTTGCTTTCTTCTCCATCAGTTCCTTCACTAAATGGTGGGCTATCGATATCATCTTTTCGTGTGGGTTTGGACCGGAAGAGAGGCGRGGGCGTAGGGGGAGATTGGACAAAAAGTATCATGCTGCTCTTAGCTTGTAATAGCATTTCTTTCTTTGTTTTGAATTCTCAAATAAGTGACTTGGGTAAACAACATAAACACAACTATCGTAGAAATACTTAAATGGTAACCACCCAAGAAAACTTCATCGTAGGAATCAGGAACAAATTTGAGCTCAAAGAAACCCATGTAAGTTTATCTAACATTAGAATCCACAAATGAATAAGATATGAAAACTAGCTCAAAGAGAAAACATCAAATATGAACACAATCATGTTATACCAGCAGCAATAGGAGTGAATTTGTCCTCCGAAGCCTAAATGATCTTTGAGGGCAAAAACATAGAACTACTGAAGAACCTCTGGCATAACTAGTTATGCTGTATGAAGCAGTGAACTAACAATTCTTGCTCCAAATTTTAGAAAATCTCTCTTTTATTAACAATTACTCGAGTTGCCACCATTTACCTAGAGCAGGTATAAAAGAATGCAAGTTCGAAGCATAATTGAGCAAATAAGTGAAGATGATGCAAAAGCATAAGCAGAGTTCATACAAATAACGGGCAACATAAACTCGAGTTGTTCGAAAATGCTACGTGAATGCAAGTTATAGGAAAAGAGGCTATGAAACATTCTCACCTTGAAAAGAAACTTAAGAATCTTAAAAGCTGTAGTACATTGATAGGGTCCAAATGCATTCTTGATTGTGCTGATCCTTAATATGTTGAAAATGAGATTGCATACCACAATTAAAGGTATAAAAGAATAAGGAACTTGTAAAAATGAGCAAAAGTTATGGGTGAAAAATGGATATTTTCGATGGTTATCACCCCCAAACTTAAACATAAACTTAGAACATTAAACATTGCTAGTCATCGAGCACCAGAGAACTCTTTTCCTGAACAAATAGAAAAATCAACAATTGGAAGTCCATTGAATTTCATCCACTCTTCCATTCCTTTTAGACTCTCAAACATTTCATAAAGAGAGAACTTGCTAAAGAACCTCTGAAGCAAAGGCATACCTTAATAAGTTGCTCAACAAGTGTAGATCGCTGTAGAATCTAGAGCCATGAGGCCAAGCCAGTACTTCCCCTCCAGAATCCAGAGAGTCACCAAGAGCCAAGAATTGCTAGTTTTTGAAGCCTATTCCTCCTATGTATCTAAAAGGGAGATGAAATATGATGGAATTGGAGTAATTCCGCATGTTGCTTACTTTTCCTCCCAATTTATAAAGAGGTGCTGTCCTATGGAGATATTTCCACAAGTTCCTTAACATATTGAAAGCAACATATCATATGGCCCCTACTAGCCCATTAACACAGATACCTTGATAGCWTAGTACTGGATGTGTATCCTACACAATGGAATACTATGCTATACAAATGCAAGAAGTAAGGCTTAAATAACCACTGAGGATGGAACTAACCCATTGCTCCTTAAACAATAATTGCCACAATGATCACTCACCTTATGTATCATCCGTCCATTCAGATCATAAGTGATACAGCTAAAGATCCTATCTCTCTCTCTCTCTTCCCGCTCTTCTATTTTCCCTTTTTTCCCTCTATAGCTCTTTTCTATTGCTTTGGGCTAGGGCAAGCACGACAATTTAGCACTCTCTAACTCAAATTAGAATGCCTTGAGTAAATTTACAGACAAAAATGCTGCTTAAGCTGAMAAAATAGTTCACTGATGAAGCYAAGGATCATACGACAGAAACAGATACCACYGGCAARATGCAAGTAAAGAAGGTCAATAACTATAATTGGTCATGAAGAAAGTTACAATTAAAGTTTGAATTCCAAAAAAGAAAAGTACAATATYAAACAACCCGCCGACTAAACTTATCCATTTTCATGTACATGTCAAACAATTATCTGCACAAACATYAGAAAGTCTGAACTAGCCAACAAAGGCTGAACTATAGACCCGTTATTTGACAACTGAAGTTAAAATTCTAAAACGCCAATTATTGACCAGCAATAATTTATCAACTAGAATCATGTAGTCTGACAAAAGAAAAATAAGACAAAAAGGCCAAACACTTACTGCTCCAATCCAACACTCAGAACTTCCTATAACCATCAACTTCCCATGGATCTCAGTTCATCCAACTGTGCCTTTATTTGATCTTGCACCAACTCTAGCCTCTTTGAATACACCTCCAATTCCAAAATTTGTTGCTTTCTCCATTTCTCATCCGCCACCAAATCCGCATTGAACCCTAATGGCATTGGACTCAATGCAAATCCGAACCCTCTTGAACTGCCCATAGGACCATTTAAGTTCATGACATTATGCAACAATTCCTTAAATATTGGAGACAAACAACTCTTCACGGTCTCCTCGATCATATTTGTCAACGGAGCTGACCCGGTTCCTACAGGGGTTGCCGTCGGTGTAACCACACCCACAGCAGCATTTTGCACGACATTGTGCTGCGGATTATTAAACTGCAAGTTCGGAATACCATTGAACCCAAACTGTTTCTCCTCAATTTTCACTGCTCCACCTCGAGACCTTTTTCTAGGCCGAGGTGTTTTCTTCTCCAAACTATTCATATCAACTCCATTAGGGTTAGGGCTTTGATCAATCAGATGAACATTAAAATTGGGGTTAGCATCGTCATCATCATATCCGCCTTCCTCTGCCACACCACCACCGCGGGGAGCAGCGCTACCTCCTCCACTCCAAATTTTACGCGAAATCTCAAAAGTGGCTTGATCATGTGGACTCTTAAAGACATACTCTTTACCCATCCCAATTTTGTTCACCACATTTCTGTATTTTTTCTTCAATCTCCGGAGTTTCTCAACCAGCTGATTTTTGTTGAAATCRAGCTGTAATTTACTCTTGATCTGGTCATAAAAAGCAGTCGTATCATGATGGTGAGACGAATTTATAGCCCCTCTAGAGGTAGTATACTCTAGGAACCCTTGTAAAAGCTCGATCTCATCCTCATCCGTCCACAATCGCTGAAACAGCCGCCGTTGTTCATCAAGCGGAACCGGCTTCTTTTCCTCCACAACAGCGCTGACAACAGTTGAAACCGTAGCAACAGTAACATCATCGACACGCTGGTGTTTCATTTCCAGCGGGTGAGCGAGATCAGCAGGGAGAGCGACGGTCACCTCTCTGGCAGCGGCGGTGACAGTAGGGAGAGGAGGAAGAAGAGGAGGAGGAGGAAGATGGTGCAGGGAAGGATCAGGTGCCAAGTTCGATGATGAAGTAGAGTCATCGACATCATCGTCGTCAACGTCGACATCATCATCTTCTTCGTCCACCACCACATCGGAAGGATTGGTTGTAGCTGGTGCTGCAACGACGTTGGTGTGATTGGAAGGGTTTAAATCGTCATCTTCTTCGTCATCTTCCTCTTCGTCGATGTCTTCCTCGCCGTTGTAGACGGTGGTGTGGTCTTCTGCAGCCATGAGCGGGGAGGCGTGGGGGTGCGTGTTGGGTACGTGGTGGGTCAAGGGTCCTGGGGGGTTCGGGGGCGAGGGTGACGGTGCGAGTGAAATATGGTGAAGTTTGATGGTGGAGTCGTGTGAGGCCCGTTTTGGTTCGGAGTGGGTTGAACGGTTCAGTCAGCGGATCGGACAGGTGACGTGGCTGTGAGGCACGTGAGTTGCTAGTAAATGAGAGCGAAGGTCACGTGACACGTCATCTTTCAATTTAAGGAAAACATTACATGTGACTCATTGGGTATATAGGATTTCTTGGAGGGTGTTTTAGTATCTTCATATTTTGGTTTTTAGGACTTCTAGCTTGTTTGGTTTATCTATCATTTTATTGGGGGATAGACTTCCTTTAGATGAAGAGAAAGGGAAAGAAAGCTTTCCCTCTTTTGGATGTTTGGAAGGGAAAGGAAGGGTGAGAAAATGACAGAAACAAATGGGTTGGACTCTTTTCAAATCTTTCGGAATATGATAGATAAGAATAGATATTTACGATTATATATATATCATATTTCTGCTAGGAAGTCTATAGTAAGAAAGTTTATTGAAGAATTTTCGATCAAATCACTCTAAAATGGAAAGAGATTTAAAAAATAAAATTTTTAAAAAAGAAATCGATAATTTCTTTCTTCCATTTCTTTAAATTTCTTCGTAAAAAAAAGAAAAAGAAAAAATGAATGAAAAGTATTTTATAAGATCATATTTCTCCGCGACTCTCAAACAAGAAAAATGCATTTGTTCGCTTTTCTTTCTTAGTATCCAAACAAGTTGGAAGGAAACTTTATAGTTGTTCTTTTCTTCACATGCTGAAAGTTTAGAAATCATATAGAATAAAAGAAAACCATATAATATTTATAGTAAGAAATATTAGTGGATAAAATGAATTATAGACTTCAAAAGTACCATTTTTTTCCTTTTTCTTTTCTCTCCTAAGCCATATCTTCCCAAATTTTCCTAAAAAAGGAAAAGAAACAAGATCCCAGATAAGCCTTATGGACATGTGTTTAAGTGAGTGCAGAAAGGGATAAGTTTTGGTATCTGTTTAAGTGAATGGTTCCAGATATTCTTGTTTCACTCCTGAGGGGATGCTCTAAATCCAACAACTTGCACTATAGATCTTCACTTCATGCATCTGCTATCAAGGCCGGCTTGCAAAATGTTGTCATCTGCAATCATATTCTGAATATGTATGCAAAGTGTGGCAACCTTAATTTTGCTCGCCAAATGTTTGATGAGATGTCGGAGAGGAATCTTGTCACCTGGTCAGCTTTGATATCGGGTTATGACCAAGCTGGAAAGCCTTTAATGGCCCTTAATCTTTTTAAGAGAATGAGAGCCGAAGTGGAGCCCAATGAATTCTGTTTTGCTAGTGCTCTTAGTTCTTGTGCCAGGCTAATGGCGTTGAGACTTGGAAAACAACTTCATTCAGATTCTCTGAAGTTAGGCTATTTGTCTGTTTCTTTTGTCTATAACTCGCTGATTAAGATGTATACTAAATGTTGTCAATGCAATGATGCTGTATCAGTTTTTGATAGTGCATCTGGATCGGGTTTGGTTTCTTACAATGCGATTATTACTGGGTTGATTGAAAATAAGCAGCCAGAAAGAGGGCTTGAAATGTTTAAAACTATGCGTCGACAAGGTCTAATTCCTGACCATTTTACTTTTATGGGAGTGTTGGGAACTTGCATTGATGCACCTGATTTTTGGACAGCAGCGCAACTGCATTGCCAATTGATAAAGTTCATGCGTGATTCCATGGCTATCATTGGAAATGTTTTAATCATAGCATATAAAAAGTTTCATTTGATTGAAGAAGCCCAGAAGGTGTTTAATTCCATTGAAGAGAAAGATGTAATATCATGGAACACTATGATTGCAGCTTGTTCTCACTGTGGTGATCATGTTAGGGCCTTGAGTCTTTTCAGAGAGATGGAAAAAGAAATTGCTCAAAGCCCTGATGAATTCACCTACGCCAGCATGCTTTCTGCATCAGCTGGCCTAGCTTCTATACGCCATGGTAAGCAGATCCATGCTCGCATAATAAGAACACGGTTAGATGAGGATGTTGGTGTTGGCAATGCTCTTGTTAATATGTATGCTAAATGTGGCTCTATTGAACATGCATGTGCTGTTTTTGACCAAATGAGCTGTCATAATCTTCTCTCCTGGAATGCCATGATTGCTGGATTTGCAAATCATGGGCTTGGAGAAAGAGCACTAGAAATGTTTGACCTAATGAAAGATATGGGCGTTAAGCCAGATTCTGTTACATTTATTGGACTTCTAATCGCTTGCAATCATGCTGGTCTAGTGAATGAGGGTCAAGCATTCTTTAGTTCCATGGATTCGATCTATGGGGTCCCCCCTAATATTGAGCATTTTTCATGTCTCATTGATTTGCTAGGACGAGCGGGTAAATTCGATGAAGCTGAAGAGTATGTGGAGAAGTACCATTTTGGTGATGATCCAGTTGTTTTAGGTTGCTTGCTTTCAGCATGTCGACTACATCGGAATGTTGTTACTGGTGAAAGATTGGCTAAACGAATTCTAGATCAACAACCTGTCACTACTTCACCTTATGTTTTACTGTCAAATTTATACGCTTCTGATGGCATGTGGGATGGTGTTGCAGAGGCAAGAAAAATGTTGAAGGTTAATAGATTGAAGAAGGAACCAGGCCATAGTCTGATTGACGTGGAGGGCTTTACTGAAAAATTCACCATAGCTGATTTTTCACATTCAAGGATGGAGGAGATATCAGACATCCTCAGAATTTTGAGCTGGACAGGGGATGAAGAACTGTTTTGCTATTAATTTTCTCTGGTGGAGAGAGTAAGTTATCTATTTTACTTTATCGGGGCATCCTTATGCTCTTGATCAAGACATCATCCTAGACAATAAAAGGAGAAAGACGGCATGTTATGATTTGAACTCAAGAAATTCTTACATTCTTCTATGTAACTTAATTCATGAATCCTAATTTCTGATAAATTTGCTTAAAGTTTGATATGTGTGCAAACTTATCCGTCTTAAACTCCAAGATATAATTTTGTTTCATGATTTTCTTCATTTATCTTTAATGCACGGTGCTACTGATGATCTATACCTAAAGAAAGTAATAGTATGTTATTTTGTTTCATTTGTTTGTTGTATCAGCAAGTGATAGTTGATTTTCAAATAAAAGCTGGTATTCAATGGCAAGATAATATTTATAACAGGTAACTGGTTTGTGTGCAGTTTTATACTGTAACTAATTTGGGTATCAGAATTACATATAACATGGGCTTTAATCATATTCCATATAGATGATTTTTATGCTGAAGCATCTAATTTATGCCAGTGCAAATAACTGTTTAGTGATGACTTTGCTGGTTTTTCTCTATTAGGTATGCCGAGCAACTACTATCGGCCTTGTTCAGTCTACTTGTGTAGGTATTGGAAGAGATCCTTTCAATTGGACAAACTTGTTGATTGCATGGAGAAATTTGTTGCTGATCCCACAAACAGAAGGCAAGCTCCTCAATGGATGAATTTGATGTTAATTGAGTGGTTAAGTTGATATTTTCTACAATCTAAGAGAGTGAAAATTATCTTGACGTATATATATAATTTTGATCATTAATAGCTGTTGATTCTGTAAGAGGTGCTCCTTTTATGCTCCTTGTAGGTCTATTCCTGCTACCTGACAACCTTCCCTGAGGGAAGTTGATAATAACCCCAATTTCCTCATGCTTCACTTCTTGCACATGACCCATGAAGCCCTTATTTAGCCAACTACTTACCACAAATCAGGGCAACATGACAAGAAGTTTTCAAAAGCTGTTGATATCCATTAGGACTTCTTCTATTTTCACTTGTATGAGGTTTTCTGCGTTGCAAGTTTAAGTTCGGCCATCCTCTGTCATTTTCTATTCCATAGTTTTCCTCTAACCTTTTATATTTTCCTTCTAATTTACAATTTTTAAAACATGGAGGAGAAATAATGTCTTGCCATTTCTATTAAATGATTGCTGTAAATTATTTTCTTCATACTTCAGATTTAATAAATGGTACTATAGGAAGACTTGATCTGTTATGGATAGGTCATAATCCACGTGCTTACCCCTGCCATAATCTACTTCATATACAGGAAATCTACAGCAACTATGGGAGCCACAACACTGAAACTCTTCTTTGGCTAATAATCCCTCTGAAGCTTTAGGTTGTTTAGATCCTCAATCTTCGCATATTTTACTCATATAATTGTGATTGATGTTCCTTGTTGGACTCCTAAATTGACCTACTAGATTGTGATATCTATTTTCCCCCTCTGACATTGGCACTGCAATTGCAGGCACCCGAAGGTTGGTGGTGGAGGCATGATCAGGAAGAGGTGAAGAGCTTTCTAGGCCGCAAGTTCACTGCGTGGATTGCTGCCAATATACCTTTTTCTACCAATTCTTGTGTTTTCAACATCCAGCAAATGCCTCTGTATCCAAGCTATAACAACTTTTACCTAAGTAGGATCCTTCATAAGTTTTGCCAACTTTTCGTTGCTGAAGACAAGGTGTTTCACCACGGTTTTTTCTTCAGTAATCCCTCTGGCCTGTGTGAAACCAAAGCTGGATATGTCTCTAGGAGGGAGAAAGCTAGCCATACCAGAATTGGAATATTCCGAAATTTCATCATCTCGATAGCAGGTTGCAGCCTATTCATTCACAAAAGTCACCACGGCCGTACGATTGCCTGTAACATTTGGACGCCAATTGGCAATCCCTCCACAATCAAAGAAATTGATTTGAACAGGCTGCAGGACATGCTTCTCCTCCTTATTGCCACACTCTTGGCCTTTCGGCTTGATTGGCAGCTACTCTGAAATCAACCTGAAACAGATGACAATGAACTCGAGGCTCCACATAAAGAGCTCCACCATCATTGCAATCAATGGAGAAAACCTGAGTATTCTTCCTGCTAAGGGGGAAAAATCTTGGCACAGCAATGGAGAAAGATGTATTTAGCAATTCGGTGAACTTAGCTGGATTAGAATTATTCAGCATGCAATTAGCTAGCTTGAAACAGGAGGGGCTAATTGTTCTAGCTAGTATATAGCTTCAAATGTCTATGGTGATTGGGTTTTGGAGATGATGATTTAATCACCTCTTTTACCACAATCTCAACATTGTCCACCATTTTGGTTTCTTCGGATTCTTCAACTTCGTATATGGCTACTGATGATGATTTGCCCTATTGTATAGAAATTGAATTTATATTTGTGTCATGACCATATCGATAACACATGATATAAACTGATATACTATTTCYATTTCATAATATAATAAGTCCTTTTAAACTTACATGCACAATTCAATATTTCAAAAAAAATATATATATACTTTTTAAAGTATCTAAAATGCCCTTTATCTTTCCTCTAATTTTTTTAACTGACCCTGCATCCGTTTCCATATTATTGCTTTAGACATTTTAGTTTCTCTTGGCCGTGTAACGCGTTAGCAAAGACTACAGATGTCCTGCAGGAGACTGCTTCACCATTCAAATGGTCAGAGCCATCAAGACCCCAGGGTGTTTACCAAATTATTCAAAAATCTAAAAAAAGGGAAAAGAAAAAACCAGAGGTAGTATACTCTCTTTTATAAGAGCATAAAGATGATGGAGGAGTTACGCATATATACACATTAGATGCTGTATTTTGCTTTGAAAACTCGGGTTCGTTTTTTCACGCCAAAACTTTCCCCTGCTATCAAGAATGCTGACTAATTCAATTTTCTAGTCCCATGTCAACCCATGAATTCAACATTCAAAGCCTGTAATCATCATTCCCCAGAACAAAAATTCAAGTTTTTACACCAAATTTCATCTCTTTGAGCTCATATATATATAAACGTCTGCAAGCCTTACTGCATTACATATCCAGCAACTCATCTGCTATTGCTATCTTTGCTTCTTTAACAAGAAAATGAAACCTTTCATGAGCACTCATGTAATCTGCATAGGACTGTTATTTTTTCTGGGCATCAAACTTTATGGAGCTACAAGAATCTTGCATGATCAAGAGCAAGAGTTGGTAAATAAGGGACACATTGTCTCCCAATTCCTTCAAAGGGGTACTGTTAGACCTCCGTCGCCAAATCCCTGTGGGCAGTTTCCCCGTGGTGGTGGTGGTGGTGGCGGTGGAAATTGCGCTGCTTCCACCGTTAGTCAGAGAAACTTTGCTGGTCATGTAGTGACTATTACGCTTCCTCCTGATCATAGGCGTGCCGAAACGTCTATGCATACAGGAAATGCCGTCAATCAACGAGGGGCAACGTCTAGTTTAACTAGCTAGTAGTTCTTATAGATATAGGCTGAGTATTTTCATTCTTTATTCAACTTCTATGTAGTCCCATGTACAACCAGTACCTTTGATCATTCAGAAGTAAGCATAATCAGAGGAGACTTTGTTCTACACTTAATGATTCAATAAATCTTTGCATGTGAACTTGATAAGGGACTGTTAATACTCTCGATAGCTAGCTCCATACCTTTCTGCTCAGCTAGGATCTCAACTTGATGCCTTTGCATGCTCTCCTTCCATGAATCCTACTGTAGCCTTGTAACCTTTACTGTGTAATTTCCATACTTATCATAGCACCAAATGATCTTGTCGGATTAGATTCCATACTCATCCCTGCGTTGCAAAGAAGGGTTCAACTGGATTAGATTCTGCTCCTTGGAACTGAATAGTTGGGAGATAAAAGCTGTTTCCATCAGCCTCTCCCACTCTATTTATGACGGAAGAAACCCTAAGTGTTAAGAGTAATGGCAGTATGATAGTATCCACTGATCTTATCCTTTGGCCATTTATCATGTAGGAAGGTGGATTCCCTATCTTTGCATCAAGAAAAATTGTGGAGGGGAGTATATATATATATATATATATGAATTAAGAAGCCCTTGCTACCAAAGTATTATAGGGTGTTTGAGTATCATCCACCTTTGTTTGTCTAGAAGTGCAAAACTGAATCTCATCGAAGTCTTGAAACTCTAGTGCCCCTTTCTGTTTGGGTTTACAGAGTTTCTCCCACTCTTTCCAACATATTTTTTGAGCTCCCTCAAGTCCCCCACTAGAATTTACATGTAATGGAATCCCGAAACTGATGGAGGTAACATAAAACATGACACGATTTCAATGGGAATGACCTGTATCACAACTTTAATAAGGATTTATGCTTACCATCCGCAGTGACGAACTTATCTTTCTAATCATTGAGTTGCTTCGATATCCTAAATTTTTATCCAGTTTTCCAATTGAATTTCAGTGCACTTTTCCACTAATTTACATCTCTTAGAAAGTTTGTTTGTGCTATTCGTTAGGTTTTCTTGATCTCTTAGTAGTTATATAGATTAGAATTTCCATCTTTTAGTCGTATCAGCTAATCGACAGTAAGCCAAGACCTAGCCGAGGGCTTCCTCTTGTGACTTCGGGATCCAATAATCAGGGAGTAGATCAGTCCCTTCCTTGATGTAGCCAGATCTTTAAAGCTAAAAAGGATATCGTCGTGGTCCCTTTGCGGCTAACTCATGCAATTAGTCAATCCTCATGGCTAATTATTTCTCAACCAACATTTATCAATGTATTTCTCTCTTATTTTTCTCTCTTGAGTAGTTCAAAAACCAAAAGACAACTGAAAATATGTGAGTTCCGCCTAAGCCAAATGTAGCCACAGCAAGAAACTGAATTTTGTGCATGATGGATCCATAATAGATTCAAAGATGAACTCGGCAAATCTTTGAAGGAGGCGCAGGGTGCATGTTTTCCCCATATTTTTGCATATATATCATCCAAAGGCTGCAGCCTGCATACACACTCTGCTAGTTTTGGCAGTCAAAGAATAGATAACGATCGGTTTCTATTGCTCGGAAAGCATCCAAAGGCTGCAGCCTGCACAGACGTTCAGGATAGTTTGCTTCAATACCTTTCTTCTCGGCTAGGATCTGAATTTGATGCCTTTTCATCCTCTGGTTCCGTGCACTGCATTGTAGCCTTTGTAAACGGAGTTCAGAGTGTAATTTCCAGACTTATCATAGCACCAAATCAACTTRTCAACTGGCTATGTGTTGYACAAAGGGAAGCAGTACTGGATTAGATTCTGCTTATAGGGACTGAATAGTTGGGAAAAAGATAAAAAGCTGTTTCAATCAACCCAAAGAGTTATATGGAGGAATTTCTTCCATAGTTGAATTTCAATACGCTTCCACTTTTCTGCTTGTTTACATCTCTCAACAAGTTTGTTTGTTTTAATATTCKGCAAGTTTTTCTTGTTTATTAGTATATAGTTTTGTATCTTTACGTRAGCGTATAACGTAAAAGTAAGTCATGTCGTAACTGATCGTTTTTTTTAGTAAACGTAGGATCTAATAATCGAGGAGTAGAGTTCCTTTCTTGGCATAATCGTTCGATCTTTAAAGCTAAAAAGGATCATCGTTATGGTATCTTTGCAGCTAACTCATACAATGAATCGATCTTCCTGACTAACTGTTTTCCAACCAGCACAATTCTCTCTTGTTTTCCAAATGTATTGAGAAAAGTCTGCTGTGTACTTGAATAATTATCATAAAGCACTGGTAAAGCRTTGAATTAASCTACATAAATTTTTTATTCACTTTCACTGAATCCACTCTTCAACAACTTTTTTGAACATTCCATGGATGGAAAACCCTCAAAAGTCACAGTCAAGTTTTGTTCTTCTTTCCCTGTTAATCACSGCAAATTCTTCCTGTACTTCAGCAATTCTCACTTTTCTCCAGCAGACCAATTCAATTTTCTTGTTTCTATGTAAACCCTTTTTCTTTTTCCCTTTTGAAATCCAAGGTCTCCACGTTTGAGAGATTAATTCGAACCCAACTTGAGTTGGGCCCATAAAGTCAGGAAAAAGTCTAATCTAAAACTCTTTCATCAAAGTGCTATAAGTGAGTTAAATACAAAATTTTAATTCAATTTAATTTAAGAGTCCCATTACTAAATGCTCAAGCTAGTAGATTATTTCTAACTAAACCCTTGAAGTCAACATTCACAGCTTTTGATCAACATTTGGCAAAAGAAAAATTTTCAGGTCACCATATGTAATCATGGCTTCATGCAAGTTTATATCTATATATATATGTATATATATATATAGATGTAAATTTTCTTGCATAAACTACTACTGCATCTCTATCAATTCATCTTTGCTGCTATAGCTATATCTTTACTTGTTTTATAAGAAGAAATGAAAACTCTAAGCCTTCTAATCTACTTAGAAATGCTATTTGTTCTTAGCAAAAGACCATCTGAAGCTACCGAATCTTGCATGAAGAAGAAGAAGAAGAAGAAGAAGATTGGAGGATGCAAAAGCCTGCACACCTTGTCTTACGATCCATAAAAGCAGGTGGTTCCGGTGCTACTCCGTCACCAAATCCCTGTGCAAACTTTCCCAATGGTGGCAGTGGACCATGCAACGCCAGCACCATTAGTCAGAGGAACTACGCATGTTATTATGTAGTCATGGCTCCTCCTCCTCCTCCTCCTCCTCTGCCGCCGCCGCATTAGTATAATAAGAAAATGGTTCAATTCGATGTGGCTACTCATCTATTGGTATGACGTAAACTTCCTTTTATTGAGTTTTTTTTTTTTTAATTTTATCCCTTAATTTATTAATCTTGTAACTTTTAACTAGTCAAACTTTTTATTTCCAAGACAAAAAAAGTGGTAAAGGAGGAGAGCGAAAGAAATAGACGAATTGTTACAAAGATTTTTTCGTAAAATTAATTTAAAGTTATTTTAGTTTAATATTTCATAAATTTAAAAAAATTATTCTATGTACAACCTAATATATATATAAATACAAGATAATGTTATTTTTTATTTAAATATTATATACAAAAATACGTAAATTGATTGATTGACTTAATTAAATGAATATATATTAATCATATCACTAAATGATAAAATAAGTGTCGATTTTCATCTCATTTTATAAATAAAAAATAATAATTCCTATTATAAGACGAAAATTTATCGAATTGAATCAAGTAATCGGCTCAATTTTAAATCACCTAGCATCACTCAATTATGATAAGATTAATATTAAATATACCACTCACTCACGTGAATAAAGTGGATAAAAATAAATCTATGAAAAATGATTATTCGAAAGGCTTAATTCTTTCCCAAAAAAAATTAAAGGCGGGCCCAAAAGACTTACATAATAGTAAAATATAGTTTTTCTTCATTTGATCCTTTTTTTCTTAGGCCAATTTATCATCATTTTTTATTAATTTTAATCACTTTTAACCTTAACACAATTCATAATATTTTTGAATTATTTTTTTAATTTATCATCATTTATCTTAAGAATTAAAATAAAATTGAAATTCGAGACAATGCAAATATTTATTTTGACAATTAAAGTTTTATCATGAAAACGCATGAGGGACGAAGAAAGCGAGGGAGACAAAAGGAAGATTAGTTGAAAAACGTGAAATGAGAGCTTTATATATGTCGCTTTCATAAAATTAAAAGAAAAAAAGAAGAAAAAGGAAAAGGACGCGTGTGTACGTCAAGTTCCGTGAACGTAATCGATTACCAGCAGCAACGAACCAAAAAGAGCAGTTGGTGAACTCATCTCATCATCTTCTCTTTTCCCACGTCATAATCAAAATCCATCCACTTCTTTGATTTTATCCCAAACCCTTTTCAATTTTTCTTAGCTCCAATGCAACATTTATTGTAAAATTTATTTCCACTGTTGTAATGGGACATCAAAAAATCAGGAAATTATTCAGAAAAATCGGAGCTTCAAGCAAGCATCACTACCATTTCATCATCATCATCATCATCATCATCAAGGTCCCGTTTAATGCAGCTTTGAATTCTTCTGGTATGGTGAAAGGGGAAATAGAATTTCATAGTTGCTGCTGCTACGTGACAAATAAGGTTTATATTGTAAATAAATATTATTTTCCGTATCACAATTGAGTTCATAGTTTTGGGTTGGTCTGAAATTGTCTGTCATATTCATTGCTCCTGTATCTATCTATCTATCTATATATATATATATAGGTGGCATTGCTTATCATCTAAAGCTAGAAGCTGAAGTTCCCTTCGGACTGCATCAGCTTCTGTGGTTGTGAAACGGGAGTTGAAGCTCTGGAGCCTGGTAGAATTTGTAACAGAAGTACGTGTGATTGACCCCCTGATCACTGTCCGCTGTCCCTGCTGATCATAGTGAAGTACTAGTTTATTTGGGTTTATAGAATTAGATTTGAACAGTGGCTTCTTCTTTTGTGGGATTCTGTGAAATTTCTTCATTGTACAAATGTGTGGTGTTTGGTTTTTGTAGTTTACTACGATTTCAGTCTTGAAGGAAAGCCTTTTTTTTTTTTTCCCCCCCCCGAATCAAATTAAGTTGTGCTATGCCTTGGTGAAATTGCAGAAGTGTCGATTTTTTTTTCGAGCTGGATAGTGAACCCGCAGAGTCCTTATAATCTTGAGTAACTGACGGATAAAAGGAGACCATGCTTGGCAATGGAGTTGTGGGAATCTTATCAGAATCAACCAACAAGTGGGAAAGAAGGGTCCCTCTGACTCCATCGCACTGTGCAAAACTGCTGCATGGCGGCAGAGGTAAAACTGGAGTGGCCCGTATCGTTGTGCAGCCATCAACAAAGCGTGTTCATCATGATGCCCTTTATGAGGATGTGGGTTGCGAAATTTCTGAGGATTTATCAGAATGTGGCCTAATTTTGGGTATAAAACAACCCAAGGTGAAGAGCAGTTTATGCATCCCTCTTCTTGATCTTTTAATCTTTTACTGACTTATGGTTAATTGCTAAGATACTAAAGCCTGTCTATAATTTTCATCCAGTTGGAGATGATTCTTCCTGATAGGGCCTATGCATTTTTCTCTCATACTCATAAAGCTCAAAGGGAAAATATGCCCTTGCTTGATAAGGTATAGACTTTTGTCACTCATGGTGGATGAGTGTGTTGACCTGGATCGTTTCCGCATTCACTAACATTGTCTATCGGCTATAATGTTAGATCCTAGCTGAGAGGGCATCACTATTTGATTATGAGCTTATAGTTGGAGATCATGGGAAGAGGTTATTAGCATTTGGAAAGTTCGCTGGTAGAGCAGGAATGATTGACTTCTTACGTGGATTGGGACAGAGTATGCAACTTTTCCTGGATGCTTCTTTTAAATTGTTTTCTTTATTTTCTGTTATTTTCTAGTTTTTGGAATATTTTATCAGTTATATATTGAATTTCTTATGTTATAAGTGACAATGTACAAGTTCTGTCTAAACGGATGGGCACAAGCTAGGATATCTTCTTGTTATTGAACTCCATTTAGTATTAGCTATAACAAAGGATCCCTGCAACTCTCTTTCCATTGAAATCCAAATATTTACGATATCTTGACTTTTAGAATCATTCCTTGCATTTGTTCTTGTGGTCCAATTATTTGCCTAGTGCTGCATTTTGTGTAATAGTAAGGAGCAGTAGTTTCTGGAGCAAGATTTAATTGTTTCTCAATTCAATTCTCCTTTGGCTGCCATATAATGATTTTCTTTTCGACAGGGTATCTTAATCTTGGATATTCAACACCTTTCCTCTCGCTGGGGGCATCTTATATGTATTCTTCATTAGCAGCTGCCAAAGCTGCGATCATTTCAGTTGGTGAAGAGATAGCTACTACAGGACTTCCATCACAAATTTGTCCTATGGTTTTTGTGTTTACGGGTTCAGGAAACGGTAYTCTAAAATTTATAGTTATGGCATTATTATCAACCTTCATGCCCCTTCCCTCTTGAGTAACATAGTTATCCAATATTACACTTGACTCTAATTTGCTGCATTTCATGTCTGGTTCATTTCATTCTTTCTAAACTGCACTCTCCTCCTTCTGTATAAATCTGCAATTTAATCCTTTGGATTCTATATGAAGCCCAAAAATGGGCATAAAGTAGTTTGATCTTGTTTTATCTTCTATTTTGGTCATACTTCTCCAATCAACTTCTGAATGACTTCTATGAATTTCTGTAGTATCACAGGGAGCACAAGAAATTTTTAAACTTCTACCCCACACTTTTGTGGATCCAAGCAGGCTTCCTGAACTATTGCAGACGGTAATCTCACCGGCCTCCTAAAGACAGTACTGCATTTTGCTCATTCTCGTTAAATAGCATAATTATTCTAATTTGCCCATGTTTTCTTTAAGCAAAATTTCCACTGACCCAAAATATGACACCTGAATAGATATTTTAAAAATGCTTCTCACATTACATGTATTACAAAAATCTGCTGCTTCATTACATACTTTATGGTCGTGTTTCTTTTCATCTATAGTTTATTCTCATCCTTATTCTATCACAAAATGTTAAGCTTTATTGCTTTTAAAAAAAAATTCACCTCGCGCAGGCTAAAGATCTTGGACAGACATCAAAGAGAGAATTTCATGTATACGGTTGTGTTGTGACCTCTCAACACCTTGTGGAACCTAAAGAACCTACGAAATCCTTTGATAAGGTACAGAATAGTAATAATTGATTTTGAGGCACACAATAGTATGTTATGTTACGTTTCTATTTGTGGCTCCTTGTTCGAAATTTTTCTGCTGCTTCACTACCTGATGGTACATTGCCTTCATACTCGCCACCCTGCATCTTCAGGAGGGCTGCAGCCTGATCCCTGMTCTGGGTAGGAAATCTCCCTGTATTAGTTTTCTTCTGCACATACCAGTTAGGTGAAGTATGAATTTTATGAACTTTGCTAGGAGTTGTCTCTTCAAAAGTTTGTACTATCTTGAATCATTTGAAGGTAACATTATTTACCTTTCTTGGATAAGAAATCAACTTATAGGCAACTATCTTTAAGACAACCCACAGGAAACTGTTCTGTTTATGTCTCTAGAGGTTCTTCAAGAAATGTAACGCATGGTACAAGTTTCGGAGTATTAGTATCCTTTTCTCTTAATTGTCATGGATAAACTACTAGCCATAGTCAAGGTAGCACTGGATGTGCTATGACATGCCCTTCCAAAACATGCGTCACGCCTCAAGACTCTCAAGCTCGGCAGGCCTGGGTAAAGCTTTTGTGACCATCTACTAAGGTAGAAGATTTGAAATAAGAAACATGGCTAGTAAACCCATAGCTTCGGCCATCTCTTTCATCCTTGGAGAATAGTAACAAAGGTTTTATCTAGATTGAGATCTTGAAGTCCCTTGTCCTCCAGAATTTCCCTGACCTACCAGCTTGAAATGAATTAATTAAAGAAGTGCTAAACAGTTAMCAACTCATTCTCCATCACTTGTTCTGGGGAAAATCCAACTTTTGTCATTCATCTTCTTTCAATTATTTACCTGCAGCTTTTACGTTTAATATCTTTAGCTAGTTAATATATCTACGTGCAATTTATGCTAATGATAAATGTCTAATTCTTTCAGGCTGACTACTATGCACATCCAGAACACTACAGGCCTACTTTTCACGAAAAGATTGCCCCTTATGCATCCGTCATAGGTATGTTTCGGTTACTATGAATTGCATCAGTGAATGTCATTATCTATCCTGCCATATTTCCAATCAATGCCATACTTTTTTCTGGATGCCACCAAATTCTGCTTTGTTGCGATTAACAGAAGATGAGAGTGTGAATTGTCAACAACATAGTGGACTTAGGGAATCATTTTTTATAAGAGTTAGTCTAGAACTATCAGCTATTCTGGGATGCAATATCATGAACAGTCTGCTAGCATAAATCTGAAAATTGGGAATAAGATCAACAAATGGCATTTTGATGAGCTGGAATAGGAGAATAGAAATGATATTGTGTACAACTTGGCCATCAAATCTTGAAAGAGTTTAATAACTTAATTGGGGGGTCCAGACCAGAGTATGCCTAGCTAAAAGGTCCTGCTGATATTTTGATGAGAATGCTTTCTATATATCCTGTGGTTCAAATATTCTACTTCAGTATTCCAGATTGTTTGTGGTCTGCACATACCTTTTGTATGAAAACCTGCAGGAACTATTCCATGCTGATCTGTATAAACCATACTGATGCCATGAAATCAGAGTCAACAATAGACATACCATTTGTGTATTCTGTCTTAAAAATCTTAATACTGAAAATTGGCACCGTTAAACTATAGAAACATATTACTTGTTACCTGATTTCCGAGTCCTGGAAAGGAGTTACTCAAATCTTCTACCATATGTAGTATCGACTAATTTAGGATTTTTATCTTCTATTTACCAAAATGAAGTCAAATTATTATCTAGGCAGCATTCCTGGGTAGATTTAAGCTTTCACATTACTGTGTAGGCACTTGGTGGTTGTTTTACATTCCTTAATTCTTCTTAAAGAAAAAATACATTTGAGAGTAGCTTTGATTTCCGCATATTTATTTAGGAGAAAGGACATGATGTTCAGCTGATTGTACGATGAAATTTGTCGTCAGGACTATGTCAGGATTCACATGTAAACCTTTATCTCTGAGCTATTTCTTGAAGTAAAAAACCAAAAGGTAGCTTGTCTAGTGGAAGAATTTAGAAATCTAACACAATCTCTTGACAACTCTGGTAATGGTAATAAGTGAATTTGCAGATCTTCATCCTTGTAAATTGCTTGGTTTGTTTTCTACTGCCAGCAAAATTGACAAGTTGTTTTAGTGAGAAACAGATACTGCCTTCTTAACTTCAAATGCAGATATACTATTTACTGAATTTCTAATTTTTTTTTCTTTGTCAATCTCCAGAGGTTTGATTGTACTTGGTTGAAATGGCATGAAATCAAATTCGAAAGCTCAGATTGTCAAATTGATTTAACAGACATTCAGAAATAAGTAGTCTGATTTTCAATTCTTTCTTTCAAATGTTTCTTTTGCTTTTTACTCCTGCAGTTAATTGCATGTATTGGGAAAAAAGATTTCCTAAGCTACTGACCACCAAACAGCTACAAGATCTGGCAACTAAAGGATGTCCGCTTGTCGGAATTTGTGACATAACTTGTGATATATGTGGCTCAGTGGAGATTATTAATGAAACTACCTCAATTGACTCTCCTTTCTTTAGGTAATACTTCAGTGTTTCTGCCATGTCTAGCGCAAGATGCTGAATTTGTGCCTCTGTTCTTTTTTGCTGCTAACTAAAAGATCAAGAAATAAATTGTCTGCCTAAAGTAAATGGATTATTTGGTCGCAAAATGACTACGTGGAAAATGGATTAATGTTTTAAAACTATGTCGCCACTTAACCGACAAGGATAGGCAGATCTAACCTTCAATGTCTATCACCTGAAATTGTTGCCTACAGAAGGTATTTTTGCCAAAATTAGTCTTCAAAGTATTTGGGCCTTTGATATTTCACAATTAACTCACCGAGTATATTAAGTTAAAATTCTTGATTCCCTTGTGAAATAGTTAGGTACTCAGTTGTTCTTTGCAAATACTAATACACTTCTTCACAAATTTCAGATCCATTTGCACTTTAGCTATTTTTTTCATTGTCGTGCTTTCTTGTTTCTTTTATTTTCTGACTTCCATAATATTGGTAACTAGATATGATCCCTTGAAAAATTCATATCATTATGACCTGGAGGCTGCTGGAATAATGTGCTCCGCTGTTGACATTCTTCCCACTGAGTTTGCAAAAGAGGTAAGTTGAATCTATTATGCTTTACCTTAAGTATCTTCATCCTGTTCCATGTGAAACATGTCCAATCTTGTAAGATAATTTAAACTTACATGCTCATGTTTTCTCTTCAACATGCAATTTGATTGCTCTAAAGGCTTCCCAGCATTTCGGAGATATTCTCTCTCAGTTTATTGGCAGCTTAACTTCTATAAGAAATATTGAGGAGTTACCTGTGCACTTAAGGAGAGCTTGCATAGCCCATGGTGGAAGACTTACTCCATTGTATGAATATATTCCTAGAATGCGGAACTCTGATGTTGAGTAAGTAGCTCAGACAATCTTGTTTTCTTCTATATCTTATTTCTTTACCTTCTCAGAGGTGGAAAAGATCTGAAGCGGACAAATTCTTGCTCCAAGTTTTTTTAATTTTTTTAAATTTTATTTTTATTTCTTGTAAGGGGTACCTAACTAGGGACGGCGGAAGAGAATAAGATGAAAATTGTCCCAAGTGTATAAATTTAATAACTCTTCATAAAATTCTCATGCCTCAAACCACTTTAGAAAACTCTATGGCAAAATATTACATCTTGAGATTGATACCGCTGATGATATTCTTGTTATCCTTCTTTTTATTCTTTAGATTATTTGGTCATTTTCAGTTTTAGTCACTCCTAGCTTTAAAGAATTTCGGCTCTGCTAAGTTCTAATTCTAGTTTTCCATTTTGCAGTTCTTGAGTGTTGACTTGATCTTACTCAGTACTTGTTTCAATTTTTCTTTTTTTTCTCCCCTCATGATGACACTAAATGGTTTAGGTAACTCATGTGACAATATTTCTGATTCACAGAGATCTTTCAGAAAATCCTGCAAAAGACTACCCTGACAAGAAACAGTACACTGTATTGGTACGATTTCTCAAYTGACTTGGAATCTAATTTCACATTTTACGGGCTATGCTTTATGTTGTTTGTCTGTGTGTTTGTGGGTGTTTAAGTTAGGGGACTTGAACAAAGATCATAGCTTTATTCATGTAAACTTAGAGGTCATAATTGCTTTCATGAATTACTTTGTTTACTGGTGCCCATTAGTTTGCCTCTTAAACATTAACTTTATCCTATACCAAACTGACAGGTATCTCTAAGTGGTCATTTGTTTGATCAATTCCTCATAAATGAGGCTCTGGACATTATTGAAGCGGCTGGTGGCTCCTTCCACTTGGTAAAATTTCAGGTGGGACAAAGCACAAATGCTACGTCTTACTCGGAACTTGAGGTGAGTAAACTTCTAGACATTCCAAGACACACAAACACGCAAGGGAGGGAGAGGAGACACATTTCCACACACTGCACGCAACTAGTGAGAAGACTATTTTGCATCATAAGACTTTTATCTAGACATATATATCAAGGTGAAAAAGTCCTAGAAAACTTTCTTGGGTTTCCTATTTGTTATATGACAGACAATTACAATGGGAAAAAGGTTTTAACCATTAAGTGCATTTAAGCAGTGGCTAGACATATACCTTCTAATCTACATTCAAGACTGGAGGTTTGATATTACGCTTACATCTCCTCAGACTCCATGTTCATGCTCTCCACGCACTATTCTGACAATCACAATTGTCTCTTACAAATCAAAAGCTCTTTACTCCGGAACATAACATCCCCTCCTTCAGTTGCCAGTTGGCACACGAATTGCATCTGAAATGTCTTTGGTCTTGTCATGTATGCATAATCCTGCTTCATACACAATCTTTTTTGCGGGATTCTAATTATGCTGCATGTTGGACATATTTGTTTTAGTTGGCTCACATACTTTGACGTCTTAAAGTTGGTTATGTCATGCTTTGGACAGGTTGGAGCAGATGATCAAGAAACCCTTGATAAAATCATTGATTCTTTAACTTCAATTGCTAATGCAAGTGAAGATCATGGAATTGACAAGAGGACAAACATGATATCGCTTAAGGTTGGTAAATTCCAGGAGAATAGCATAGAGAAGGACAGTGATGAGAAGAAGAAAAGTCTGGTCCTCATTTTAGGTGCTGGTCGAGTTTGTCGACCAGCTGCTGAATTCATATCATCAATAGGCAGCCTCTCCTCTCGAGAAATGCTAAAATCATGTATAGAAGCTGATTTTGATGAGCAGAATTTTGTTGAAGTAGTTGTTGCTTCTCTATACCTCAAGGATGCGGCAGAGGTATACACCAAGCT
This sequence comes from Rhazya stricta, assembly GCA_001752375.1. Taxonomy (NCBI): domain Eukaryota; kingdom Viridiplantae; phylum Streptophyta; class Magnoliopsida; order Gentianales; family Apocynaceae; genus Rhazya; species Rhazya stricta. The sequence goes on from MEJB01000097.1 coordinate 1,240,588, forward strand.
TTACTACTAGATAGTCTCCAAAACACATAGAGGAGGAAAAAAAACAATCCTTCCCCTTCAATTTTCGGTTTCTCATTTTTGTTCATATACACAAAGCCCAAGTACAACATAGAATACTGGTCAATAATTCTAGAGCCCTTCACGGTTTGCTTATTTAATCACCTTAAGATTGTGATCAGGATGAGTTCWTAACTGAATGCAGATTACTGAAGGTATTCCAAATGCAACAGCAATACAGCTTGATGTTACAGATCATGAAAGTCTTCATAATTGCATCGCACAGGTATAATCCTACTGTCTACGTGAGATGTAATTTTCACCAGAATTTAGCACAAATCAAGCTATAAAATAAGAATGTTGGAATATGTCTCAATATCCATTGGATCTTATACATTCTACATGAAATGTGCGATCACAGCAATATTCTCCATTAATGTTTACTTGTCAAAATGGTGAAAATTCATTGCAGCTGAATGTAGCTGGTATTAGATATTTTTCTAATATCCTTCCTGCAGGGAAAAGTTTACTTTTGTGCTCCTAATTCTAATTCTTACATATCCATATGCTTTTTTGTGCAGGCTGATGTGGTAATCAGTTTACTTCCTCCTAGTTGGCACACTGTCATAGCTACAGAATGTATCAAGGTACTGACAGAATTAGTTAAGACAGTGGARATATGCTTTTGAAACTCATTGCAGTACGCATTGGCTGTAAACTAYGTCATCTTTAAGGGATTTGGTGATTTCAGCATTGACTTCACTTTTGAGTTTTATGGATTTACCATTCCCATTTAAAGATATTTGCTASTTTAATATTCTTATAGCATTTAAATCCCAAGCATCTGCAAATTCTTGGCAGAGTAACCATCAAATCCAGGGTCTCTACCTSCATTGAAGGATACATTGCTTGCTTATTACATGTCAGACTTGTTTCCTTTTCCAATAACATACCAGATCATTTTCCCCCGATGCAGCTGAAGAAGCATCTCGTCACTGCTAGTTATGTTGATGAGTCCATGTCAAAGCTAGATGAAGCAGCAAAGAACGCTGGTATCACAATTCTTGGTGAGATGGGCTTGGATCCTGGAATAGGTACAGTTCAACCTAAAGAGGGGGGGGGGGGGAATGCTTGTAGGACTATTCTTGAAAATTGGATTTGATCTACATTACCACTTCTCCACTTCAGATCATATGATGGCAATGAAGATGATCAACCAAGCTCATGTAAGAAATGGCAAGATCAGGTCTTTCACATCTTATTGTGGTGGTCTTCCATCGCCATCGGCTGCAAACAACCCACTTGCTTATAAATTCAGGTATCCAGTGTACTTTTGCACTTTAATTTTGTGGTTTATGATGTCCATCTTGGTCATTATCAAATTAAGCTAATTCCTGTAAAAAATTCTATTCTACAACATTAAGAAGAATGCAATTATAATATTCTGTAGGTTCGCATTCTTTTTCTTTTTTCTCAGGACACATTTCTGCCAGACAGAAAAATGCTTAAAATAATCTCTTAAATTATTTTCACTATTCATTTCAGTAAATTAGGAATGTTGTTGCTGTATAATTTCTAGGGCACATATTCAGAAATAATTTAGATACAGCATTTACTCTTTCTACAGAAAATTGCATTCACTGCTAAATATTACCAGTTTATTATCTGTTCTTCCCACCCAATCTCAATACAGATTCTGATTCTTAGCATACCTTTACTGTTATTGTTTTCAGTTGGAACCYGGCTGGAGCAATACGAGCTGGGCGCAATCTAGCCACCTATAGATATCATGGTGAAATCGTACATGTAGATGGTGAGTTATCACCATGCAAAGACTAAACTTTTAGTTACCAGTGTTTGGAAACGTTGTTTAGTTTTCTTTTATTATTCTTGCATATCATTTACTTGCCATTAGAATTCATAATGTAGCACCCTGATACTTTCTGCTGATCCTTGCACAGTCTTTTACTCTTTCGCTGCACATATATGTTAGCAGCCTCTGACATGTTGTAATTTAAGATCATAACTAGCTTTAGAAAACCATCATGCATTTGTTTGACTTCATTCTTTATTAGCTACCGAGTTGAGATCATATCATTTTCTACCCTTCTTGAATTGTGTCTTTTTGTTGGCAAAATGATTGTTATACCTGGCTTTTGCTCTTCACAAAATTTAGTGCAAACTGCAGGTGACCAGCTTTATGATTCAGCTTCAAGATTTCGGATACCCGATCTTCCAGCTTTTGCTTTGGAATGTCTCCCAAATCGCAATTCTTTAATTTATGGAGACTTATATGGAATACAAAACGAAGCATCAACCATCTTTCGTGGAACCCTACGATATGAAGGCACGATTAAGTATTTTGGCTTTTACATTATGTGAATCGTAGGAAGCTCATTATTACTTGCTTGTAAATGAAGGCACTAGACAAAAGCAAGATGTCTTAAAAAAGTAAAGTTTTTCTGTTTCAACCTACATAAGAGGTAACTGACAAATACACATATCATGTGCAGGATTCAGTGGAATAATGGGAACACTATCAAGAATTGGATTCCTAAATACTGAAGCTATCTGTACCTTAAAGAAGGGAGAAAGACTGACTTTCCAGAAATTTTTACTTGAACTTCTTAGACTTCATGGTGATAACTTCGACGCATCTACTCTGACTGAGAAAGGAATTACAGAAAGGATTATTGCACTTGGACTTAGCAAAGAGAGAGAAACTGCAGCTAAGACAGCTAAAACTATAATGTAACTGACCCTTATGGTATCTTCATCTGCTTCCTAGTTTATCTACTTATAACCAAACAGTTCTGTCGGATGCCGCACATAAGGTTGGCATGGGGCAGGAGGGAAGTTCTCTGTTGCCACATGCTCTGTTCAACCAAAATCAACCAAAAGAAAAGAAAATGCATATCACTTTTCATCTTCAAATTTTTTGATCTGTTCTTAGTTGTTTGTGGCTTTCTCATGACAGGTTTCTGGGATTTCACGAGCCGATAGAAATACCAGTCTCTTGCCGAAGTGCATTTGACATAACTTGTCTACGGATGGAAGAAAGATTAGCTTATACAGGCACGGAAGAGGTAACTTATTAGATGTACTTTGCGTAGACAGACATGTCAAGTTACTCTTCATTCATGGCATGGCATATAGTTGATTTGATCCTGTACTCAGGATATGGTGCTTTTGCACCACGAAGTTGAAATAGATTTCCCAAATGGACAACCTACTGAAAACAATCGAGCAACGCTATTGGAATTTGGGAGGACTGCCGATGGAAAAACAACCACTGCAATGGCTCTTACTGTTGGGATTCCGGCAGCAGTTGGAGCCCTGGTATCTACTACTTTCAAGTTTCTTGTTTCTCATTTCTCGAATCAATATCTTGAATCCATCTATGCAGGTATAGAGATATAATTTCCTGCTGTTTTTAACTATGACAGCTCTTACTTGCAAACAAGATCCAAACAAATGGGGTCTTAAGGCCGATCGTTCCAGAAGTATACATTCCTGGTAAATTGCTGTTCTCCCTCTCTTTTTGTCTAGTTGAGTTTCTGCATTCTTGAGAGATTTAAACCGATAATTGAAGACTCTTCTAGCACATTAAGATTTGTTTCAAGGCATGGAACAGTTAGATTAGTGGATACTTACTTGATTCCCAGAGAATAAAATTGTTTAGCATCTAGAACTGAAAGCAAAAGCCTGTGTCTGTTTCCAGCACTGGAGATCTTGCAGGCATATGGTTTCAGATTGAGAGAGAAGACGGAGTAACTCAAGGTTCGTTCCCCGAGGCAAAACCTTACCAGACGGTTTACTAATGTAATTGCTTGAAGATATGTAAATATATCTAGCCAACAAAGAAAAAGCAAGCAGAAAGAGAACGAGATAGAGACTATGGATTAAGCTCTATGTAACATGTAAACATATTGCACAAATCACATCATTCATTCTTGAATGATCATTTGCTTGAATGGATACAGTCTTCTATAAAKTGGCTTGGCCAAATCCCGTATCAATCTCCTAGAAACCTAAAACAAGGAAAAACTGAAATGACTGCTGAGACAAAATCATTATACCTATATTTTGTATTGGGAGACTCATCATAGTAAGTCCTCATCAAGCTGCTTTGTGAAAGATGACGACTGCAGGCAAAAAATCAGTTCTGCTTGTTCTCTGATGTCTGCCGGCAAAAACAATTCTAGTATTTTATGAGCCAATTGTAGCTCAACGACCTAGGTACTCCATATAGTTGTTAGGATTTCATCAATGAGACCAATTGATGCTCCACCTCTTCCCAATTCCGAACCTTAGTGACCAGGGGATGTTTTTCGACAGACTCCATCTTGCACCATGGATATGAATTCTCATAATCAAACAGAAGAACTTTAATTCCAACTTCAGCGCACTCAATGGCATATCTGGGGTTGTCATCAATCAACACTTTTGCTCCCAAGGACCTGCGACGAAAGATGGCCATAATAAGCTGTTCAAATACATTRCCGATTATATAATYCAAAGATGAATTTCGAAATATGCATATGACTAAGACAAATTTACGATGTCGTTTCCAAAGGACTCCAAACAAGCATTTCTATTCATTAAATGGAAAGAAACTGCGAAAAAGAAAAGCATTTCAGAAGAGAAAAGCAAGTGGGGAAGTCGGGAAGATGAGGATATGAAAACGCACTTGCAAATATCTGATTTAGGTCTAGATTGTCCATCCAGTGCAAAGTGGTTGCCAAAGTGGATCTCGTCAAATAGTCCTGGATAATGTTTCTCAATCCACTCAACTGTGTGATCCTTAATTGCATTTTGCCGAGACCTACAAATAATAGCAGACGGGTTGATGCAATATTAAATGCTGTAAAACAATAAACATAAACCCAAAACAGGCAAGAGTTAGAAAAAATATACATACGTAACAATGGATAGACTGTAAAATCTGGATAACTTTTGAAGAGCCTGCAGAGCACCAGGGATTGGATGAATCCCTTTCTTGAAGTAAGCCGTCTTAAAGAATTCATGGACACGTAAATCAGCTGCCAACAAGAGAAACAGAAGCCCCTCTTAGGAACAATAATTTGCCATAACACCTTACAGAAGATAATTATTTCATCTCTTATGGTAAGCAGAAACTTCTGCAAAAAAGATAAGAACTGGTAACCAAAATACCAGAAACAAAAAAGAAGACGATGTTTTGAACAGTAGACATTTTATGTCTTCTCCAGAAACAGATGAGCGATTCATAATGAGGTAATTTACCAATGAAAACTGTCTACTTTTGGTGATGCATCAAGAGGAAATGCAGTCATAATGAGGTACTAAAAACTAAATGGTCCGAATCCAAATGAATTAAAGATCCAACAAAATGACATCAAAATAAGTGTTTTTGCCCAAATGGAGTTCATCTTCTCTTTACAAATAATCTCTTGATGAAATGAATGGTATATTTCTAAACTATCAATCAAAGCAACAAGAGATAGACTATACCTTCATCTCTGGAACAGTTCCAAATCTGTAACACAGAACAAGATGAATCAGAAAAATGCATAATATATTTAGTATATTGAAATAGTAAGTTGTATGCAGATATCTGTTCAAACTGCACATAACTGTACTTCAAGCTGATGATACAGCACGAATCAGGAACATATACTACAGCAACAGCAAAAGCCAAAAGATGGTAACAACAGAACCCACCAGAGGGGAAAAGAAGCATGAAAATCAGATTCTCATTTAAAGAATCAAGTAAAACACGAAAGTTTCCAATAGAAGTTCAAAAATATATTATGGTCTAGCCATAAGGTCCAACCCACTGGTGAGCTGCACGGTGAACTTTGAGAAACTTCACTACGAGCCTGCCACTTAGATCCTTCCTTCTAGTTCCAGATAAGGGTATATTAAAGAGCAACAAAGGTTGAGGGAAAAAAACAAATATAAGATAAATAAATATCTAGATCCTACATGCAACTGAGCAACCTAGAAACATACAAGAAATGTTCCCCTGAGACTGAACACATGTCGAACGAATTAGGGACAGTTTTCCCTTTTTGTCAGATGATGAATCTTTGGATAGGTTAATTTAGGATTTTTGATGAATAAGCAAATCATATAACAGCATAAAATATTGTAAGTATATACATATGCAGCAGGTTATACAACATAACTCTGTCAAAGGCCACACTAGATTGTACCTTGAAAAATTCATAGACATGGTACTCGGAAACTGAGTGATTTAAAGAATACCGATCCGCAATGAATTGATTGAGAGCTGATACAAAATTGCCCAGAACTGCATGCTCAAAAACATTTAAAGGAAGAAAGTAAATGTGCATCAGCAGTAGGTTTAGAGGACATAGAAAGCTCTTGAACTRTCAGAAACTTTCAGTATGATCCAATAAATAAGTCAAGCCCACAGAATTCTGGCAGTCATTCAACTTAGGATGGAAAAGAAATTTGATCACCAAAAAACTTTTTTCAGATGATATAGCAGAAGCTTGAACACTAGTGATATTCCAAACTAATGGAGGAATGCTTTYGGAACCAGATCAAAAAGTGACATCTTGACACCGCTTGCAAGAGCAAAATAACGTCAGCTTACGATAAGATCAAGATAAAATAATCACCAAATCCGGAACTTTTACAGATTTCAAACAGCATTGACCATCTTGTTTGCATATAAAATATTAACAAGAATCAGGACAACTTTTAAAATTTTATCCAAAAAATGGTGCTATTCTGTTTTGTGCATAAAGAACGGGAAACACCAGGATAGTAGAATATACCCTCATCGACGTCAACAGCAACCATAATCTTCTGAAACAACGAGCGGTTACCAGTGGATTGAAGGCAGCTTCCCCTGTCAGGCTGACGAGCACCACCGCCATCACCACCACGATTAAATCTATCATTCAAACGAAGTCTAATCTCCTGCGAAACCAATTCACGCAACACCTGCTGCGGCAACCTAGGCGAAGTTGCCCTAGCCTTGTGCAACTCAAAGCCATTGCCACCAGCATTATTATTACTAAAACCAGAACTTTTATTGCTACTATTATTCTTACTATTACTGTTGTCAGACGAGCAACATCCCATAAGCCTCAAGCTAATGCTTCTCCCTCCTCCACTACCTATTGTACTCAATTCAACCGGGGATGAACCTGCTACSGACGATGATTTCTGAACAGAGAAATAGCGAAACGGATCTTTGCAGCACATAGAAAACGCCGACGCCGCTCCGGCCATTGCACAAAAACGGCGACAATGGCGATTGTAGAGGCGTTGGGGTTGATTACTACCAATTGAAAGCAAACGCAAGCAGTTTCTCCTATTTATCATAATAATTATTGAAGATTTTGAAGAATTATTTTAACCTAAAACATCTAGAAACCAAATCAAAAACGGACAGATGAAGAAATTGTGAATTTCTAGAAATTATACAACCAATTGGCGCAAATTAGAATGATTTATAAAGGCGAAAGGAATTGGTTTTCTATATTTCCTTTCTTTTTCCGTGTTCTTTGCCCGTACCCTAGCTAGGATATTTTAGTGAATGTAAATTAAAGTAATAACGGTAATTATTAGGAGAATATCGAATTTGAGGGAGGAAGGTAATTGTCAAAATTGCAAATTCAAAAGGGCATACACGTCCCTTCAACCTAACGGCAGGATCAATGTGAATAGAATTTTTTTTTTTCCCGTTTCTTTTTATATAGGTCAGTAAGTTCATTGAGTGTATTTTTAATCAAGTGGACTACTTATTTAATGTATTCGTGCTAATAAAATTAATCGGAAAGGAAAAATTGCTATTTTAGTAGATGAATGGTAAGAAATAAACGATAAAATCGTATTTTAGAAAGGAAAGATTTATTCAATCGTAAAAACAAAGAAAGAAACAAGTGATGACGTGATAAGTCAGGAAAAAAATCTTAAATATGTATTTATTACTAAAAAATAAAAGAATTGAAAGTTTCAATTAAAATATTTTTATCTATTTAGACGGTCTTGTATTAATACATGAAAAAATAATAATATGAATCTATCRTATTTCCTTTTATATATCATAACACAATTATGTCAAGATCAAAAATTTCGAAAAAGACTTCTTTCACCGATTAAGTTCCTACTGAAATGTCACTCTCTGTTTATGAGACTGTTCTTCTCGATATTGAGTACGATATTATTATCCGGATGGATGAATATATATTTCCATAATTTGAGGGCACCTAAGGGAGGGGAAAAAAAAAAAAAAAAAAACTGTACCAATAATAATATATACAGAACGGGATGCAAGCAAGGTGGTATAAAGGTCAGAATTGTTTGAGGAACGAAAACTAGGAGAGAAAAGCAAAGCTCAAACAACTGCAGAAATGAAGCTCAGTGCGATCAGGAATGTCGCAACCAGGACTGGGTTGTAAGCTTCTGGTGCTGATGCGTAGCTGGTTCTTCGAGATTGCTCATGCCTACCCGTGTCGATCATGATCTCGAACCGACAAGAACTGTCTCGAGATGGAGTAGGATCGATTGCTGTGATCACTGACAAATTATAGAACTTATCACACGATCCTTTCTGCTGATTCATGGTCTGGAAATACATGTTAAAAGCATAAGAAGCATTGCTTCTAACATCAAGGCCTCCACAAGATGATCCATATCCAAGACTAGTGCAATCTGCATAAGTGCAGGCGTAGTTTATGCTTTGTGGTAAGTTAGGATCTGAAGGGCTTGCATCTGGTTTCATTATACACCATTGYCTAGACAAATATCGAACACCTTTYGCWGCTGTTAGATTTCTGTTGTTACCCAAWTTCAGAGGGTATTTGATGGTTCCATCATAGTAGAATATTCCCCAATGCCGCTCGAAGTTACCTGGTTCTATGCTCTTGGCATCTTCATCAATGAGCGCAAAAAGGTAAATATCAGGTGGAGTTGGCCGTTTCGGGGTGCCTTTGCCTTGATTGATGCGGTCGATCAGACCCTGATTGAATCTCCGTGCGGACTCTCTATTTGCATTCGGGTCACCATCAGTTGGCCATCCAACTTCCCCGACGATGATGGGCATGTCAGGAAAACCATTTTTTTCAAGAGCCCATATCAGGGTATCATAATTGGCTTCAAAGACATTGGTGTATGTGATCGGGCCATCAACTACAGGGGCAGCAGTGCCATCAAAGAACGCATAGTCGACGGGAAAATGGGGATCAGCATAGAGGCTAAGGAAAGGGTATATGTTAATGGTTATGGGAGCTCCATTGTTATTTAGGAACTTGACTATTTTCATCATTAAGTCATGAATATCCGGACGAAAATCACCACCAGAGGGCATCCCGCTTTCTGATTGATACACATCCGCGTTGATTGGGATAGTGACCTTCACGTCTCGGCCTAAACCTGCCTTGATTAAGGCTGCTTGTATATTCTGTAGTGCTGGAAATGCCGTTTGGGAGAACTTATCCTTGTATGTCTTGAGAAAAGGTTCATTTCCAATAGCCACATACCTGAAAATGTAGAACATTAAAGATTTTCCGACCCCTTTTAGCCGTTTACTTAGAATAACGTAAATATATATCGCGTTATTATTTGTCGAAGGAGCACTAACCTTATATTAACACCGTATTTGGATATATAAACGGAAACATTCTGTGAAACCCACTGTTCAGCAGCTTGKACACTRCYTGAYAAAGGTGCCAATAGKTCATTGGGTATACCAACCATGACCTGTATACCAGATTTCCCAAGAGCCTTCATGGCCTCAGGCACCACTTCAAACAGCTTCACTTTGTTGATCCCGTTGTCCTTCATTAACTTCACCACTATATCAGGCGGAAGGGGATGTGATGCTTGGGTTCCCCAGTTGCAAGCAAAACTCTCCACCACTAAAACTTGGCCTAGTAAAGAAACCAAGAACATGATACCAAAGACTAAACGAAAATCCATGGTTTCTGAATCCAAAACCAGGATGAGTTTTGAGCTTGGAATTTGTGTTCTTGGCCCTTGGCTGCTTTAGGACTATAAAGGAGAATAGCACCAGTTCGACATAAGGTAGAAAGATGACCTTTTGGGGACGGAAAAGGAAGGTATTAGTATGGGATTAAGATTCAATAAGGAACTGGATTCCAAGTGTAGAAACCCATTTGAATCAACCTACTATTGCTCCTTCGACAGATCAGATGGAATGTACTGTATATGAGAAAGGGAATCTATGAAGAAAGGAATGGAGTAAGCACATTTTTGATGCCTAATCCAGAAGAAATGAACCTTTTCTTATCCTTTTGCCTTTTCTACAAGTGTCTATGATAGATATTATTGGAAACCTATGTTGTCCTGCCCTCTTCTGTTCTTGCCGTTCTTGTGATTTCTCTCTTACCGACTAATTAGAAAAGGCGGGATCATCGACTTTTAGGTTCTGATATTTAAATAATCATTTTTATTATACATTTTTATGTTTATATCATTAAGTATAATATAATTTAGGATTATATACTAATGACTTAGATATAATATATATAATCAACACTTGAATAAAGAAGGATTGTGTATGTAAAAAAAATATATATATTCTTTTATATGCTCGATGAGTTAAGTTATAGTATATATATAACTATATATATTATATATATACTATTATGAGTGTTGAATTATCATTATTGTAAAGGAAATATACTAAAAGAACTCTTAAAAGGAAGTGTATTAGAAATTCTTTAACTCTCCCATTCAAAATTATTTAGTATATCGCCCAAAGAGTATACTAAAAATCTCTAACCCTCTAGATCCGAATTATTTAACAGATAAGATTTCATAATAACAAAAAGTAATTTTTTAAAAGATTCATAATCGAAAATAAGTGGTATTCTTTAAGGTTCCTTTCTTTCTTTTGTCATTCTAGTTTGGATTTGTCTAGATGTTAAGGTAAAGACAATTTTGTATCACCTTAAAGCATTACAAGCATGGTGGTATTTTGTCCCATGCAGTTTTTTTGTGGACGACCTATAATTACCTACTACATAAAGGATTGTCCACTCAATATCTCAATTAGGAAACCTATGGTTTTTAATATATATATATATATATAGCACTCGAGAACTCGTTTAACTAAATTCATATCCTTTTTATCTAAATTCATACTCTAAATAGTAATATATAGTAATTAAATCAGCATAATCTTTCCTTCTCGAAACTCTTACATTTAAGTTATATTAAGGGAATGATCATTTTGAAAATTAACGATTTCAATATGTTAATTTTAATAAAATTGATTTAATCATCAACGAAAATTTAAATCTAGTAATTGAATCTTTTGAAAGTTTATATATCAAATGGAGAAAATTGAAATCCAAATGGCAATATTGGGAAACCTCATAATTTGGGGATGTCAAGGTGAATTTTTATAGAGTAGAAGGCAATTTTATCGATTGGGAGAAGGGGGAAAAAAAAGTGTTGTTTTGCCAATAGCGATTTTATATAAAAATTACTATGTACTATTCAAGACAACCCTAATTTTTGACAAAATTATTCATTAGTCCATACACTTTAAAATGCAATGATTTCACCGCCAAACATTTTAAAAATGTATAYTTGCGAATAATAGTTTTTGACGAAATGGTCAATTATAATTAGCTAAAACCTTTGAAAGAGGGCAAAGGATGAAGCTAATATGCGGTATGCAACGGCCGTTTTCAATATTTTTTTAAAATCTTACATAGGATTTATATATTTAAAATTTTATATAAAATTTTCTATCCTAAAAGACCTATGCATGCATACCAATGTTACTTAAAACAAAGTGACTTTTACCTTAGAGTACCTAATATAGTATTTATCTATTTTTTCTTATTTTTCTGAATTCAAGATTAGTTAATTACTAATACATCTTTTCCTCTCTCTTACACATCTCATATAATTTATGTTTAATAAATATAAATCATGGCCATATTTTTATAATTTATCTCCTAAAATGATATAATATTTTTGAGACGGAAACAGTAACCTATTATGTTTCTCATAGTTTTTTTGTTTAAAAATGTCTCCAACAAGGGCAAAACGAGTTTGGCTCGACTAGTCAGAGTCGAATCGAGCGAACAGCAACTCTCAACTCTCTCCCACGAGTCGAGTTGGGCACTATTCACGAACCGAGCCGAAAACTTGAGCTCTGCGCGCCCAAGCCAGACAACTTAAAAAGGTCATCCTATTTCAAGCGAGCTTAACGAGTCGAGCCGAGTCTAGCGAGTTATGACCTTTTTCTTTTTTAAAAAATTAAATCCTATTTCAAGCTTTAAAAAAGGAAAAAAAAGAGCTTTTGGAAAGAAAAATAGTCAACGGGTTGACTCGACCGAGCCAAGTTGGCTATTTTTCACTCCAACATCTCTTTCTTTTCTTTTTTATAATTTCAAACTTGAAATAGGTATCTATTGATCGAGTTGATCATTTGACGAGTCGATTCACGAGTTAACGACTTGATTCGAGCTAAAAATAAGTTGATAAATTAAAATTTTCAAAACTCGACTCAATTTAACTTGTTTTTTTACTACATTGCCAAGTTGAATCGGGCTAGCCGAACTGAGCCCAAGCCGAGCCCGAGCCAACTCGGCGCGTTKGCCATCGCTCTGGTTTAAAAATGGGCTCCATGCCCAATGTCACTTTCTAATTACTCAAAGCTAAAGTGAAAAATTTCTCAAATTTTTTACTTTCCACCATTTGTCAACAGCTTCCTGTAAGTAGTTTCGTTCACATCTTATCTGGTAATTCTCGTTTCCTCTCTCTTGGGCTTTGGCAAGACATGGAAACAAATAAGAATTTAAAATTAAAAAAAAAAGGGGAAAAAAACGAAGTCTTGTACATTCACATGGTAAATATAACAAGATGTGTTATCTATGAGATCCCATAAAGAAATTTATACTTTATTTGTCCCATATTTTTATAGAAGCAAAATAATATTTTTATAACAAAGAATTATTTGTTTACGTTATATGAGAATGAAACTTCTTRCAATATATATTTTTTTAAATTATAAAATTCAATTTTAAATAACATTTAAAATGAGAATTTTTTTAAATATAATCACAAATTTAAAATTTATTAACACGTACGTTTTCTTCTACTTTTAACTTTAGCAATATATATTTTTAATTACACATTAGAACTAATATAAATACATCTTTAATGAAAATTTCACCTTCATATGTACTAAGTTATGAAGTATTAAATTTACTATAAAAGATATCTAAGAAATAAAAGTTTTTGCCCTCATAAAATTTACCAAAATATGCTCGCTATTACTTAAAATAAGTTGCTTTGAACTTTTATTTTTAAATTAAGAAGTGTTTTAAGTTGTTTCCAATTGCTTCTCGCTTTTGATTTTAAGTAAAAAAATTGTTATTGTAAAATAACTTTTAAGGTACTTTTTATGATAATTTTTTACTTATTGATGCTGTTAAAAATAAATATTCTATTAATTTTAAAATATTTGTTTTAGCGGCTCAAAAGAATCGTTAACGTTCGAAAATAAACCCCTAATATGTTGAATTGATTTTTACAATTAAAAAACTCAAACAAGAAAGTAATATTCTCTATCTATGTACCTAATGAAATACCAAATGCCCTAATAAGTCTAGAAATAATGATATTGTCATAAACCCCACGACACACCTAGAATGGAGGCCAAACCAAAAGGAGAAAAAAAAAATCAATAATAAGTATTGATATTGGTATTGTCCAATTTTAATGATAGTATACATATAATACTTCATTTATAACCCATAATAGCACGGGTTCGATTTTAACTTTTACAATTAAATAAATTATTTCTAAGGTGTCGTTTTGATTTACCGAAAAATAAAATTATAATTGAATTATGATTTATTGAAATTAAAATTCAAGAAATTAAAATCTTTATGGATTTACTTATCTTGTTTGGAATGTAATTGAATGTAAATAAGAATGAAATTTATATTATATCAAATTATCTGAATTAACCTCGTTAATAAATTTAACTATGTAATTATATTAAATCAAACATCATAATTTTACAAGACAACAAGAAAATTATTTTTAAAAAATATGAACTTTTAGAGAAAGGAAGACATTTTTTTAGTTCAAAATATTAGGATTAATATAAAAATCAAAATCCTATCTCATATAATTAATATCTTAATTTCAAATATAAAAGAAACTAAATTCTGAATTTGATGTACATGAGAAGAGGATTTTTTGGGAAAGAGTTTAGAAGTATTTTTGGAGAAATATTTATAGGGTTTTTTAGATAAGACTTTGGTCATTGGGAAAAAAATAAAAGTAAAGAGGGGAGAAAAAAAAGAAGGTTATTAAAGTGTTTAAAATATTACGAGTATTTTTATTTAAAATCTCGAGAAAAGTAATTGAATACTACCCTTGTAAGTTTTCTTTTTCCCGGGATTTGTACAATTATTTTTCTGAATTCGAGAAATAGTAATTCTTCAAACGTCGGAATTTAATAATGAGGACTAACATTACTTTTTCAATGCAGAATCATTAATAATCAAACAATGCCTAAAGGTAATTGAAAAGTAAAACAAAAAGGACATTACTATTTAAATCAAGTTGATCATAAAATAATGGCTTTGAGTTCTTAAAAATGCAAAATATGTGTTCTAATCCACAATAAATGAAAGATGAGAAGGTAAAGAAAAACATTAATTTTCAATATAAAATTTACCTAATTGACCATATTGACCTGATCAACTCAATCAATTAAGTATTTTCCAATTGAAAAATAAATACGCAATTAGTACTTTATTTGTCCGAGATCGAACATGCATATATGATTCCACAAAAAATTCTAAAATATTCTTAATCATGAAAAATAAGATAGAAAGTACAATACTATTTTGACCCAGTCGATCAATGATTTAAAGATAATTATYAATCTTAAAAATTTAAAATATCATTCTCGATTCACAATAAATTAAATAAAATAATTTTATCTAATTGATCTTGTGATCCAAATTAACTTGATTCATTAAATATTTTTTAAATAAAAAATATAATTAGTACTCMATTCATCGAGATTAAATACTCACATAATTTTATCAATAAAATTTTCAATATACTTTTAATCATATACAAATGATTTCAATACGTTAATTTATCGAAATTAACGTAACATTTTATAATAAAAACGAGAATATATTCCATTTTGGACAAAGGAATTATTAACGGTGAGTAGGGGCAAAATAGAACATTAATAACAAAGTATGTCCGGGTAGTATTAGAGAGGGGTCCCACCAAACATTCCCCACTAAGCGGGTCCCGCTATTTCCACCAAGGGCAGCAGATAACCAGGCATCTTTTTCCATCCTTTTGCTGTTAGCAATGGTCATGTGTGAATGATGGCCAATGGCCATTGGCCGGTGACTCACTTTTCCCATTTCACCCTTCTCTTTCCCTTTCCCCTTCTCTCTCCTCACAAAGCGGAAGCCAGCTCCATTACCAGCCATGTACTCTCACCATCGTTCGCCTCACTTTTTAGTTTTTTTCCCATTCTAAAACTTTTACAGCCAAATAAAAAAAATTATTTACTCCTCTGTGTCATCCCGATTTTACCCAGATTAAAAAAATAAAAGGTGATTATTAAAATTAATTAATTAAAATTTAATCAAAGCTTTACAGTTCATTTTTGTGCTGAAATGGGGCCTTCWTTTTTTGGCTGAAGTTAGTCATAAGCACGCCTGGCAAATCATCATTCCCTCCATCTCTGTCTCTCTCTCTCTCTACGTTGTAACATCACTGGTACTGCGATTCTCTCTCTCGTTCTCTCTCTAAAGGAAAATCAAAACCTAGCTGTCTTTCTAATTCGCTTTTGGAAAACAACTTTTTTGTTTCTTAATTCAGCTTAATTCCGTGATTAGATTGGATCTGCAGTGTGTTGATTTATCTTCGTTCAGCTGCCGAATTTAGAGGTAATTGAGGTGATGCTCGGAATGGTTTTGTTTTTGTTTTTGACTTTCTCTAATTTGTTGCTGTTGAGGATATTCGAGTTTTGGAATGAGAATTTTGGTTTTGTTAGATGTTGTTGACGTGATATGGTTGTTTGTTTGTTTATGTGTGGATGTGGGAATGACTCATGATATTTGTATGAGAATCTGTATTTGTTGATCTGGGGAGGATAGCTCGAGGAATTAAAGTTGTTTAGGATGCTTCGGAGATTGGAATGAGTGGTCATATGGAGTACTACGGATTTCTATGTTGGAATGACAATGCATTTTCCTCTGGAAACGTGTGAAATCTTCGAACATGGTGTTTTATTGAATTTTCTTTTGTTTTTAGAGTTTCGAGGTCGTTGGCAATTGGAGTTTTCTAATTAGTAGATCCTTCTTCAAAGTGGTATTATGTCCGTTATTGTACACCTGTCTCAGTTGTTGGTTCGCCTCGTTTTCTAGTTTCTTTTATTAAATTTCGTAAGTTCATGCTACAGAATGATAAAAGAAATTAATTTATTCGGTTAAAGAGTCTCAAGTTCTTTTTCATTTGCAGTTCTCCCTCTCCAGATGAATTTGGTGCTTGACAGCATATTCTTTCTGGTCACCCTTTTGATATGTTTGTTTCGTTTAAGAATGGGATAAAGTATGAATCTCTTCGATGTTTGTGAGCTTATTTGATGACTCAACTGCAGCCAGTTGAACTGCAAATGCATTTTCAGTTTTTCCCTAAAATGTTGTACTTTTCATGCCAAAATTTCCTATTTGGCTGCGTGAGAGAATACTATGTATACTGTTAGAATTAAGAAGTAGCATAAACTAAAAGGCATCGATCAATTAGGGAATTGTATTTAAGCTTTTCTTTTTGAGCATCAGTCCCTCCTATAAATTTATAAGTATCAAGTATGCAGTCCTTCTGCCATAAGAATGGATAGAATTTTGATCATGGACTGGCTTGAACCAGCATTAATATATTCGAAAGGTTTTTATTGGAGAATTTGGTTTAAATTGCAGAAGGAATTGGATAATACCTTGACTTCTATCTTTTGGGACCTTTTTGCTAATTTTGATAAAGAACGCCACCTGTACATAGTCTTTAATTATGTTTCACATGGTAATGGGTTCCTAAGTGAATTGAGATCTTTTTCGCCAATTCATTCGATGGAAGAGTACATTTAAATTGAGTAAGATATCAATGCTGGTGATTATATGCTAGTCTGTAGGGAAACTACATTGAGATATAACCTCTCAAGCAGCTAGGAAAACCATATATTTGAGATTATCAAAATCCATAATGTATTTCTATCTTTTGAACGATGTCCATAATGCTTGTTTGAAGGTTAAACTTGGAAGAGTACACTCAAATGGATGATTTTAAAACTGGTGAGTATACTGATGTATTAGGAAGCTACATTGAGATTGAACCTTTATAAGGCTTCAAAATCATGTGGTTTGATATCATCAGTCATAACATCCGTGATGTCTAGTATTCCTAAATGCTGTGGGATGTCCACAATCTTATTTTGAAAGCTAAACTTCAAATGAAGTTCAAGTTCTTCAATATTCCAGGTCTCACTTACAATGTTTGCTTTGAACTTCCATTTGGCATTTGTTGTCTTCTAGCCTCGTGTATTCTGACCGTCCAGGTTCCRGCTTTTGGTTAACTTTCATCACCTTCTGAGTTATATTAGTTTGCAATCTCGGAGATATCACATAGGTTGGATTCTTTAGTTCTTGAATCCTGTATAGTTAACTTTGCGTTCTTTATGCTTTCTCTTTTCTTCTGCTCTCTGCTTCTGTGCTCTTGACTCAACTTTCCTTAATTTCAGGTAGAATTTCTGTTTCCAGTTAAGGAAGTTACAAGMAGTATGGCTGTTTCAATGAGAGATTTGGATCCAGCATTCCAGGGGGCTGGACAGAAGGCGTATCCTTTATAGGAACTAATGTAGTTGACTCACTTGAATGACAGGGCAGTTTTATTTAATGATTCTTGTTTGGATAAATCAAACTTCATGATGGATTTTTACTTTCAAGTAGCTCGAACAGAAGTTTATAGAGGGATATTGGTAGGAAAAGTAAACAATTGGCAACGACAACTTGTATCAGTGGTCTCATGCAYAGAGTTCTCCATTGTTTCTGATCTGTAATTTCTTGTCAATGAAGAATTCCTTTTATGCTCCTTGACTGTGTATAGTGGGATTGAAATGTGGCGAATTGAGAACTTTAATCCTGTCCCTGTCCCGAGGTCCTCATATGGAAAGTTCTTCACAGGAGATTCTTATGTGATCTTGAAGGTAAGTCGTTACCTGGGCCCTTTCCGTGTTTACGTCCGTACCTAGGGTGGTTGCACAGTTGCTTTTTTCAATATCAATCTTCTTCTATTTCTTTATGTATTCAATTAATTAGAAACTCTCACAGGAATTAAAGTCAGGTCTCTTATGCCCTTAACCAACCGTGTTAAGTATTTGTGTCACTTTGTTGCTGATAGTGTACTTATTTGCCTTATTTTTCTGGGGAAAAGCTTTTTCATTTAACATTCCTAGCTCTTGAAATAATTGTAGGGAATCTACCAGTTTGTCAGTATCAAAACAGAAACAGATTAAGGGTCCATCAAAACTTTTTACTTGTGCTTTATTATAGATCTTACTTTAGGATGTCCATATTGAGGTATTAGTTTGGTTTAATTTTTCAGTAGCTTTGTAGAATACTTTTAGTTTTGGGAGAATCTCTCTTTACATTCTTTAAGAGTTGCATATTGCAGCTGCTTAATGTTAAATATAAAGCTGGTATCAAATACTGTTTTATTATCCATCTGGTCAACCCTTCTCTCAACCCACTTACCCCCCCGACAAAAAAAAAAAAAAAAAAAAAGAAAAAAGGAAAAAAGAGAGAAAAAAAGGGGAAAAGTCAAGAAAATAAGGAGTGCTTTGATCTTAGATATGTAAGACATAAATCCCTGGGATCGTGTCCAGTATATCATCAACATTACTTTGTCATAGATGATATCCTTGTGAAAAGCAGATTCAGTGTAAAATTAGGCACCAGAGAGGAAATGTTGTATATGTCTTTGATTTGTGTAGGGGAAGCTTGTCAGTCTACAGGTTGCTTAATCCCTGTATGTGTGATCTTTGTTGCGGCCCCCAGAAGAAAGAAAAGAAAAGAAGAAGAAAAGGAAAGAAAGAGAGAGAGGAGGACGATGGAAGGGGTGTGACAAAGGGTAGGGTATATTGTTGATCTGCATTATAGACTGCATGCATAACAAGTTTCCTTTTGCCTGTTTGTGCAATTTTTTGTGTTTTGCATTATTTGTGATAGTTAGATTAATTGGACTCCCAGGTTTTTGTAATGTATTGATTTTTATGCATCCATAGGTCTATTATTTACTGGTACACTTATTTATTTTATTTTTATTTGGATGGTGTGTCAGATATGTTGTGAATGGTATGGTTTTTGGAATTCTGGCTCTAGTCCTTAGTGGAGATATCTACAACCAACTTTCGATGTGTTCATTGCTGGCAATGACTTAGTCACTTTTCATAGTGTTTCTTTCAAATTGATATGAGATGTATCTGTGAAATTTGAACAACATCATAGTATTCAAGTAGCTTTGTGATGAGCAAAATGTTGAACCATACTCCTGAGCTAGGAAATCATGTTTGTAGGAAGCTAGTCTTGATATAATTGAATGTAGGAAATTTAGGGGTTTATATTGATCAATTGTTAGTTGGCTGATATGGGCCCTTGCTTAGTTGAAGCTTAAAAGCCAAAATAAATCTTCTCTACTCCTTTGTAAAATATAATTTCTTTCGAATTTCTCCATATAAATCTGCTAAGATGTTTTTGGTCTTCGATATCTTTGCTGCTCTGTTCCTTTTGGATGTGGACAGAGACATCCTAGTATCTTCTATTGCTTTAATGTCAAAATAATGTTTATATATACTAGATTTAAATTCTGTTGTTAAGAGGAAGTTCTATGGGAGTACCTAAAGAAAGAGCACTTTTTGGATAGTCTTTCCCTTCAATTTTTGCATTAATGTGGCTTGCKCTAGGGAAGTGGGACAAAAGCCACTTCTAATTGGTTGTGTTGTGAAATGTGAGCTATGGAATGTCTAATATTTACCGGTAAGTTCTATTTGTTTTGCTGTTTCCAGCTTAGGCCTTTTTCCTCTGTGACAGATGTCCAATTATAGTTAATCTTTTAAGACCATGAAAGCCCTCAAGTTTATGTTTTGGTTTGAAATTAGGCTTCTTCATTTTCTTTTTGTCCCCCTCAAATTAAGAGACGTTYAAGCTTTAATCCATGTTTTGTTCTCCAATAATGGAAGTAATGTTTTTCTTCCATTTTGTTCTACTAAAGTGCAGATGTTTATAAAGTATATATAAATCCTTTATTCCCTTTGTTGCAGACTACTGCACTAAAAAATGGTGCTTTRCGCCATGATATCCATTATTGGCTGGGTAAAGATACTTCTCAGGTCAGTTTTCTTTCTGCATTTTTTGTCACAGTTCGAACTTTTGACTGTATTAGTGATCAAGATCTGCTGTTACATACAGGATGAAGCTGGTACTGCAGCTGTAAAAACTGTTGAACTAGATGCAGCTCTTGGTGGGCGTGCTGTCCAATATCGTGAAGTTCAAGGCCATGAAACTGAGAAGTTCCTTTCTTATTTTAAACCATGTATAATTCCTCAAGAAGGTGGTGTAGCATCAGGTTTCAAGCATGCAGAGGCCGAAGAGCACAAGACCCGGTTGTTTGTATGCAAAGGAAAGCATGTCGTTCATGTGAAGGAGGCAAGTTGATGTTCCTTCTACTCTTCTTAGAGAAGATTATCAAAAGGCATTTCTGTCTTCATTGTCAACCTTCTTCTTTTGTGATATAACAGGTCCCTTTTGCTCGTTCATCACTGAATCATGATGATATCTTTATTCTSGACACCAAGTCTAAAATTTTTCAGTTCAATGGTTCTAACTCATGTATCCAAGAAAGAGCAAAAGCACTAGAAGTTGTCCAGTACATTAAAGATACTTATCATGATGGAAAATGTGAGGTAGCTGCAATTGGTGAGTGAATTATCCAATGAATATTTGATGTGGTGTATTTGGGTGGCTGTTGCATTTAAGCTGTTTTTTTCTGTTGACCACGTAGAGGATGGAAAACTTATGGCGGATGCTGAGACTGGAGAGTTTTGGGGACTTTTTGGTGGATTTGCTCCACTTCCAAGGAAGACTACCACTGATGAGAATAAAAGCACTGATGCTCTTCCTACTAGACTTTTTCAGTAATGTGCACTCAAAACATTCAATATTTGCATCTAATGTTTTTGTTTCTTGCAATAGCTAACAAATCAATGTACAAGTTAGTGGATTCATGGATCTAGGAAAGCTGCATAGCATATTAATTGCTGAGATGTATATCCTAATTTCGTGATCTTTGACTCTTTTATTTATTACATATCTTCATTTGCCAAAGGAATGTGCTTTTACGGGAGAATTTTAAGTCAAAACTTTGTTATGACAGTTCAAAAACATCATAAAATGTTCTATGGGTGATTCTGTAAATTTCTGTTCTCTGAATCTCAATAATTTTGAATCTATGCTTGCTATTATAGGGTTGATAAGGGGCAGTCAGCACCTCTCGAGGCTGATTCTTTGACAAGGGAGTTGTTAGATACTAATAAATGCTATATTCTTGACTGTGGAGTAGAAGTCTTCCTATGGATGGGGAGAAATACTACTCTTGACGAAAGAAAAAGTGCAAGTGGAGCTGCAGATGTAATAATTTGTGCTTACTGGTCGACCTTAGTTGCTAGTATTTGCAATTTCTGTTCTGTCTCATTGTTTTGCAATCACCCTTATTGAACAGGAATTTGTGCGAGGCCTTGATAGACCAAAATGTCATGTAGTGCGTGTAATTGAGGGATTTGAGACGGTGATGTTCCGTTCAAAATTTGATTCTTGGCCTCAATCAACTAATGTAGCAGTATCAGAGGATGGAAGAGGCAAGGTTGCTGGTTAGTAACAAATTTATGCCGATTATTTATTTTTTCTAAGAAAAGTGTACTGATAGACATTTCTGCTGTCTTTTGGTTTCTCTTTGTTTGTAGCTATATCTTATGCTTTTCTTTTGGTTCTAGAAGTTTTTATTGGTGTTCTTTTGTTGATATTACCTAGCTATGTTAAAGCGCCAAGGGGTTAATGTGAAGGGGTTACTGAAAGCTACACCTCCAAAGGAAGAACCTCAACCATACATAGACTGCACAGGAAATTTGCAGGTAACCTCCAAAGCTCTTTCCCTTTCTTCTCCTTTTTCTGGAGAAGGACATGGATATGTATGGTGTCTAACCAGAAGAGTGCTTTTCTTAACCATTTYGCTACCATTTCTATGCAACCTTCCCTGAGAGTAGAAGAAGCCAGCATGGATCTATTTACTATCTGCATTTCATTTACTGCTTTCCTGGTCATTGCGTCTGCAGGTTTGGCGTGTGAATGGCCAGAAAAAAGCTCTTCTTCCACCTGCAGAACAGTCCAAATTTTATAGTGGAGACTGTTATATCTTTCAGTATTCTTATCCTGGAGACGAGAAAGAAGAATACCTTATCGGAACATGGTTTGGGAAGCAAAGTGTTGAGGTCAATCCTTGATCTACTATTTTCTTATCACTTTCAACCATTAATTTTTAATGATCTTTGCCACATTGGTATTTAATTTTCATTTGAAATTATAATCTGATCTAAAGACTTGAATTAGTAGCAGTCCCGAAAATAATTTCATGACTTAAAACCAGTGCACGAAGCAGTTATTGGGCATTTATGAATTATTGATCTTGCTGAATCAATTCAGGAAGATAGAGTCTCAGCAACTTCACAGGCAAGCAAAATGATTGAGTCATTGAAGTTCTCAGCTACTCAGGTACTTTGTGACCCTCTGAATGGAAATTTGAGATTTATGATTGAGTTCTCTCTTAACAACTGTGTTAACTCTCTGTTTATTATGGGATCTCTAGGCTCGCATATATGAAGGAAATGAACCTATTCAGTTCTTTGCCATTTTTCAGAGCTTTATCATTTTGAAGGTTTGAGAGCAAATAACTAAATAGATATACATTGACAGTTATCTTCCTTTTTTAATTAAATTTCTCATAATTTGCATTTAAGTGATGGTTGGATGCCTATATTAATTTGTTAAGTATCACCAGGGCGGTCTTAGTGAAGGGTACAGGCGATACGTATCAGAGAATCAAATGCCTGATGATACATACTCAGCGGATGGACTTGCATTATTCCGAGTCCAGGGTACTGGACCTGATAATATGCAATCAATTCAAGTTGAACCCGTAAGAGTCCTCTCTGTATTTCTTTTCTGCCCATCTTGTGAGATAACTCCATTGAGTTGAAATCCTCTCCATCCTTTCTCCCACRTTCATCTTTATATTTGCGCTTGTTGCAGAATGTATATCAATTCAGTTTATCTTCGTTTTCCTTATTGTTTGAGCCAAAAAAACTCTGCCAATGAGAGTCTTCGACAAACGGATCCGTCATTTCTAAGACAATTATTGGTGGTTTAAAGTTCTGTAATCTCAAATTGCTTCTGCCATCAAGTTCTTATGATCTTATTTTAACTTCTAAGCTGACAGGTTCATTTCTGTGACTGAAACATATTGATCTCCTATTTGAATCTTTTATGTTAATTTTCCCCATATTTTGAGTTGGAAATGGTTTGAAATGAGAGCTTCTTATAGTGTTCTAATGAGACATGGGTTGCGAGGATTAATACCTTGGTATGTGTACCCTTTCTAGTTGATTGATTAGCACTAGAAATTGATCGTCGCACCAGATTCCTGCCCGGCTTCTGGCCCACCCTTGGAGGGTATGCCTCGTGATATTATCCCCAATGAATACTAGTTCCTGCTGAGTTCTCACTAAGGATTTAAAGCTTTAGAGAATCACTGGCTTTTCTGCTTAATGAGTCCCATGAAATCTGAACTTCTATCCTCTGGTTTCCTTTCTTTTTTGCTTGCTTTTCTTAAATACTATTACTATAAAGAATAATTGTTTCTTTCTTCATTTGATCAGGTGGCTGCATCTTTAAATTCCTCCTACTGTTACATACTACACAGTGGCTCCTCTCTCTTTACATGGTCTGGAAATCTTACAACGTCAGAGGACCAAGAGCTTGTTGAGAGGCAACTGGACATTATAAAGGTCTTATAGTGGTTATGGATACCTGATTCACTTGTAGGGTCATTTCATCATTCAGATATTTCAGATTTTTTGTTGAACATTCTGTTATTGCCAAGTTTTCACTTATAATTTGAATTCCAAATCTGCTTAAAGGAAGCTACTTTTTAATTTTTTGTCCTGGCTGTATGTCTTATATTGCTAATTTGTATACGTAAATCTAATGTTTTTTTATGGACATCACAATGTCATGAGAAGTACATAAATACTCTCATTCTAGGCCTTTCAATTAATTTTCATTTTACTTAAACTGTTTATTAATCATTTACTTTTCATTCAATTGTCCTTGCAGCCTGACATGCAGAGCAAAGTGCAAAAGGAAGGYGCAGAATCTGAGCAATTTTGGGACTTGTTGGGTGGAAAATCAGAATACCCTAGCCAGAAGATTGGCAGGGAAGCTGAAACTGATCCTCATCTATTCTCATGCATCTTCATAAAAGGTAAGAAGTTCTTCATTGGCAATATGTATTGAGATTATTATGAAATGGACTAATTTGATTCTTCTTGTTCATTGGTTTCCATGTCCACTGAAACTTATGGTGTTGTTCAGGAGATTTACAGGTGTGTATACTCATGTATTTTTGCTTCTATTTGTGCTGCCTGACTTTAGTATTTGATCATAGAGTTGATGTTGCAAAGCAGCACTGTGATAACATGCATTGATTTTACTTTTGGATTTTTAACATACACAAAACTTTTGACATGTAATGCCTTAGCCAACTCAGCAAATTGTGGCTGCTTGGTATATAGTTCGTCAAATTAAAAAAATTTCAAAAAGAAAAAGGCTAATATTCTCCAGTCAATGCCACCTGCCTCCTTGTTTCTATGTCCTTCTTTTCAACCTTCCCCAGGCCCCCATCCTTCATAAAGTAAATGTAATTCCTGTTTCTTGGCTCTGCACCAACCTCCCCTAATTTGTTATCCCATTTTTTACCTCCGGTGGATAATATAGTGCCAGTCTGCATCCATCAAGGTTGAGAAACAGTAACCGACAGCATGCTATTAGGAGATATATCGCGCAAATCACGACACTTCAGTTGCATAATCAATTCATCACATGATTGCTAAAAAAAACTTGGGTTCTGGCAACCACCTTAAGAATATCCTTGCTTATGAGTCACCAATATTTGTAAGAGTGGTAGCTTTGGTCCCCTTGATCGGTTTTCCTTTTCAACCAATTTGACCATTTTTTCCACATTAAGGAGTTGGAAGAGGTCTTTTTGTGCAGAAGTTTGTGTATGTTATTATCCTACAAAAATCATGGAAGTTAATGTATGTTATTATCCTACAACAATCATGGTTCTYTGTTAGCAGTGMTCTTTTATGTTGTTCTTTTTCTTGACATCCTGAACTGATAATTTTGTGAAGATATAGTACCTCTTTAAGGACTAAACGAAGAATAAAGGAATAAAGTTATTCGCCTGACTTATGGTTAATGATTTTTATTTTCCCTGTGACTGGGATTGATATTGCAGGTGACAGAGATATACAATTTCAATCAAGATGACCTAATGACTGAAGATATCTTCATCCTTGACTGTCATTCAGATATCTATGTCTGGGTTGGGCAAGAGGTTCAACCCAAGAATAAACTTCAGGCTTTAACAATTGGGGAGGTACATTTTTCCAACATGGGAGTTTCATTCTTTATTTTGGAGAACACAAAGTATTAAGTAAAAAAGAATATGTCCTGGACTTAATTTCAGATCATTACTCTTAATTATTTCACTGGGTATATGAACGTTTTGTTTACCTGTATGAGGTACAGTTCCTTTAGAGAGGTCCAGCCTGGTTTTAGGTCCTTGGATACAGGTTGAATCTATATTGTTGCATGACTTGGCAATACACCTCAGTTAGGTGCCGTGATATCGGACATTATGTGTTAATGCTTCTTTAGTTAGTTTCATGTCACTTTTGATTTTGGATAGAAGATTATATGAAATGGTTGTGGGCAGCTTGTATTCCATTAAATCATGTAGCTAGAATTTTGAAAAACTTGAACCATATATGCAATCTATGGTATTCTTTCTCATTGACCCTGTTAAATTGGTGGAGAAATAAGAAAGTTTACACATTTGGGAATTGGTGATTCGGGGTTTCTAGGATGGATTGCAACTGTCATGGGGCCACTTGCAGAAATCTCATGACCTGCGTTTTGACAGTTTCAATTGGAAGATTTGAATGTTTTGGATGTTGATGAAATAGTTATGACTTTGTGACATGCTGGGGGCCRATGTAGGTACAGCACGTATCATGTAACTGTGTAGTTTTTTGGGCCGATATAGGTAACGCACGTATCATGTAACTGTGTAGTTTTGTTAATCCTCATTTCAGCAACAGAAATGCTAGATGAAATATTAATCACACTTCCATTCTTTTTATTTGTCGAATCATATGATTTGCCAGGTCCATGAAGTGCTGATGCTGCAGCTTAATCTCTATTTAAATATAAGAGAGAGAGAGAGAGTAAAATCTAAAAAACATAAATATTTTGTCAGACATGCACTTGGATTTGTGATGGTTGCTGAGTCTTGTAACTTTTTAACTTTGCTTCCAACAGAAATTTCTGGAACGTGATTTTCTTTTGGAGAAATTATCTCGTGACGCTCCAATATATGTTGTTATGGAAGGAAGCGAACCACCTTTTTTTACTCGTTTCTTCACCTGGGACTCTACTAAATCTGCTGTAAGAAATCTCACTGTACCGTTTAAAGATCATCATTTGAGAACATTTTTGCTGAGAATCTGTGTCATTTGACATGATTACAGATGCATGGGAACTCATTTCAAAGAAAACTTGCTTTACTTAAAGGCGGGGGCACCCCAGTAGTGGATGTAAGTTTGTTTTTTGCTCAACAATTTTCTTCCTTGTTTCTCATTCATTTTTTCTCTCTTCTCTTGCTTGCCTCCAAAGTTAAGTTAATGGACCATTTAGTACTTATATATCTTGTTCACATACTGTTTATCTGTCATCTATCATTGAGCTTACCTATTGATGTGCCAACTTTAATTGTGAAATCTCTTTCTCAGTTGTTTGCTATAGCATCCAAAACTTGATGTGAAATGTCAAATATTTTTGTTTAGGTTAGCATTTCGTTGGAATTTCTACAATTTGCCAGAGATCATGGAAACTCTCTAGTTTTCACAGGAGAATTATTCTATAATGCATTTAACAAGTCACGTTGTAGGTGTCAGCTACTTTTCCTCTCTAATTTTTGTTTATATGCACATGTAAAGTTTCAGTTACGGAACCAACTTGTCTTGGTGGATAGTTTTTAAGGGTCATTTTGTGCTGAGGGGGCTCCGAGTTCTTATGAGGAGCCGTACACAGGGGCTTAGGTCAACACTTATATAATAGCCAGTCATCAAGTGGAAGTGGGCAAGATGATGATAAATTTTAATTGGTCTAAACCTTCGACTAGCCACTTATTCGGACCTGCCCATACATACTAAGATTTGTTCACACAGTGAAGAAAGGCTGAGTGGAAGGAAGGGCAGTCAGCTGGCTGCTTCTTGGGCGCCCCCTGCATGCAGATATGAGATACCTGATCTAAATTTTTAAATAGGAAATGCCCCGATATACTTATTGGAACATGTACTTATTTAATTGAATTAAATAAGTTTGATAGGTGGTGGAGGTACTATGTAAGATATGCTTCAGTGGTATTGAGTAAATTATCTGAAACGAAAGAAAAAATGTTTAATTCTTACAAGCTGATAATTGGGTGTTCAAGAAGACTGGCAAATTTCTAATGGGTATCAGCAGCAATCTCATTTGTGTCAAGCTGTACAACGTTTTCTTCATTGGCAACAGTTACCATGTCATGAGTTAATTATTTTGAGGAGGGACCTCACATATGAAGGACTCTTTCAGTCAAACCAAATGGCACGAGGAAGGTGGTTGCCAAACAAATTCATGATAAAGCCAAAGCATGGAACTTATGTATGCTCTGTTTGTGTTGTAAATGTGCAAGTATGACCATTACTGGTTCTGTTTGTCTGTCTTATTTCTTCTGTAATGTGAGCTATGTGCTGGGATTGGAAGTAAAGGAGATCTGGAGTKGCCGTCTAAGATCAATTGGAAACAAATGGCTTTTCTGGAATGTGGCATCGAAAATTCTAAAGCTGAATTTTGGATCTGGTGCTAGAGAAACTGATAATACTGACATTCCCATGATTTTCTTTAGGGGGGGGGGGAAAAAAAAGGGTGGTCTTGCTTTCAGAAAAAGCAGACAGCGATGCTATGGTGTCACATACATGATGGCTGCCATGAAGCATCACCTTCATATATGAAGCTCCAGTCCACCTTGTGTATGAGCTAATAGTATTGTTCTCAGACATTCCAGTAAAGGTTCAGGATAAGCATTGCTCGTAGTTGTTACAGAAACTACTTTCAGCCAATGTCTAGAGGAACTTGATTAAATAGAAAAACCGTAAAGGTTCTGTGGTTTAAACAAGAAATATCTTTGTCTTCAGAGAAAAGACTAAGCAGAGTTCATCAAGCTGAACCACAAGAAACATGTATACCTGGAAAACTTTCAAAATATTTGACGACGGATGCCATCTGATTTACATTAAACTTACTGGAGATTTTATTTCAGATGTTGCAAATATACATCTTAGTAGAAGTTAGGATTATCACAGTGAACTCCTTTCATGCTTACCCTGAATTTTGCTTCCCTTCATGTTCAGCTGCTTGTCCTAATGCATTTTAGCTCATATGTTGCTCGAATAGAAACCCAAAAGGAGGACACCTGCATCATATGGAGGAAGGTCTCCTGCACCTGAAAAATCGCAACGGTCCAGAAGCATGTCTTTCAGTCCTGACCGAGTTCGTGTGAGGGGCAGGTCTCCAGCCTTCAATGCACTAGCTGCTACTTTTGAAAACCCAAGTGCAAGGAATCTTTCGACTCCTCCCCCAATGGGAAGGAAGATCTATCCCAAATCCGTGACCCCAGATTCATCAAAAGTGGCTTCCAGATCAGCAGCAATAGCTGCTCTCACTGCAACCTTTGAGCAACCAGCACCAGCTCGTGAAACCATTATACCACGCTCTGTTAAAGGTATAAATGAATGAATTTCTTTGCAACTCCTCTCGTTCTACCATCAAATTTAGATATTATCATAATATTTCATTATTTCTAAAGTGAGCCCTGAGGGACCTAAACTTGAGACAAACTCCAAAGAGAACTCCGTTGGAGAGTCACCCAAACCCCCCAAACCAGAGACTATACAGGAAGATGTGAAAGAGGGGGAGGCTGAAGATGACGATGGACTGCCAACATACCCATATGAGCGCCTCAAAACATCCTCATCTGATCCTGTTGCAGAAATTGATGTCACCAAGCGAGAGGTATATATATATTTAGAAAAGCATCATTTAGTAACTCCATTATATTTACTGACTCTGGCAATATTTCGCACAGACTTACTTATCTGTGGAAGAGTTCAAAGAAAAATTTGGGATGGCTAAAGCTTCTTTCTATAAGTTGCCCAAATGGAAACAAAACAAGCTGAAAATGGCACTCCAGTTGTTCTAGGATCTGGTCTGCTTGAGGCATCCAACTCTAACCCAGGTTGCTGCCGCATAGACTGCAGACAAAGGAGAGCATACTTGGTAGACTGTACGGTATGTCTTCCTCTATATATTGCACAATAGTAATATCGTGCACAAAAGAATCTGTTCACTAAATTTATGTTGTTCTTCTGCAGGATGTTTATCTTCTCATAGTATTTAAGGGACTGCATTGGTGCATTTTTAGCTGCTGCTGCTCCCAAGAGGCTTGTTTCCTTTAATTTTGGTGAGAAAGAGTTAGAGAGAAGAATCCGCATATCGTGGTTTGATTACATAGTTTTGTTCCTTTTCTTTTTTTTTTTTTTTTTTGGGTTTGAGTTAGTTGCATCATATTCTTTTTGGTCGGTCACAGGTCGGTTGTGAGCTTGCATTTTTTCATCTAGTTTCTTATTAACGATTGATTTGAGCAGAGCCATTAGGAGGTTTGCAAATGCAGACTCTTTAGGTTTTTGTTATCACCAGAATGGAAAGTGTGTACAGGATATGTAAATCAACTGCCCTCCTTATTTATTTAGCAAATAAAAGTGTGATTTTTCCTTGTTTTTCTCTTCTTTTCTACCTTCCCTTTCCCCCTCTCCATCCCCCGCCTCTTTGGCTCTCTCTCTCTCTCTCTCTCTCTCTCTCCCCCCTATGTGAAGATGAATCTGAAAGAGGGAGAGAAAGAAGAAACTTTACTAACAACTGCAGCTACAGTCATTATTCGTCATGGAGGTTGTTTGTCGGAGAACATATCGGCATGTGGTGGGTTGATGGCTCACCGAAGAGGAGCAGATGAAACTGCCCACGTGTGCAGAGCGATAGTGAATGGTGGCAGCCTGTAGAAGGAAAGAAGAAGAAAGAAGGAAAAAAAAAAAAGAAAAAGAGAGGGTAATTTTGATAATAAATAATTAAAATTGATTGCTGAGTATTGGGTAATCGCGATTAAGGGGATTTAGGGGATTGTAAAGTTTTGAGAAAGAATTGAATTATTTTTATTTTCATTACATTTGATCAAACATTATCAATGAAAATTATCACCGAATCAAAATTTCAATTAAAAATTAAAAGTTAAAAAGGGCATCAGCATTCATCATTACATGCACAATGTAATTTTCAAAGAAAACACAGTTATGAATAATCAATTTTTAGTCTTGATAATGACATTGCGTATGAATAAGAACAAATGCCTTTTCCTTTTCCATCTTTATCCTATTAGGACACTTTGTCTTATACACTTGAAAGCAAACATTTTGGTTAAATTCCATTTCTAATTGGTTAGTGAGAAAACAAGATAAATTTCCATATGAAGAAATATAATCAATATGTAATAATTAAATAAGATACATTTAGTATTTACTTCAAATTTATATAATAAAATCAATATCATTAATATCGAAAATAAGTGAAATTCTTTTTTTGATTAACCTATAAACCACTAATGGTTTTTTTCAAAAATCAAAAGTTCAGTTAAATCATATTTTCTTTCATATTTTAACAATTTCTTTTTAGAACTTATTTTTCTTGGTTTTGTGGGCCCACCCAAGAGAAAAAGATAAAAAATTGAGAGCAAAAGTCATATTACCAATAAAAATTAAAAAAAAATGTAAAAACAAAATTTCCCTTTTACGAGGATAAAAGGGAAGGGGAAGTTTTACTAGACAGAAAGAGGAGAAGAAGAAGAAGAAGAAGAAGAAGAAGAAGAAGAAGCCCTAATCCGAAGGAAGGAAGGAAGATTTGTTGCAGAGTTACCGTACTTCTCTGGGCTCTGATCTCTCTCTCCATTTCTTCTCAAACAGGGAAACTACCATTTCTGGAGAGTCAGACTCAGGCCCGCTGACGCACTTTTCCTCCCCTTTTCCTAATATTCCAACCACGCTTTCCTTCGTCAAACCTTCTCTATTTCGATTCAGTTTCCTATTACCTTACCACGTCCCAATATTTATACTTCTTGATTCTTTCCTTGTGAATACGCATATAGATATAGATATATACGCTGAATCTTGTTTGCTGATCCTTATTCTTTCTGTATCCAAACAATTAAAGAAATCGACCCAGAAAAAAAAAAGGGAAAAATCCCTGAGGATTCCGTTCGTTTTGTGTCTGCTCAGCACTATTTGCATCTATCCAGGATTAATTACTGCTTGGATAGTAAGTTTGGAATCAATTTTATCTTCTTGGGATTTTTTAGATTTTGTTTTTGGGAGAATTTCGAATTTTGAGGAGCAATTTGAGGAGGACAGAAAATTTGACATACTGACATAAGAATTTGTTGAAGAGGAATGCAGAGCCAGCTAGTCTGCACTGGGTGTAGGAGCCTTCTGATGTACCCGAGAGGGGCCACCAATGTGTGCTGCGCTTTATGCAATACCATCACACCTGTGCCTCCTCAAGCGCCCGCACCAGGTAGGTTGAATTGTCTTTCGTTTTTGGTTTAATTTTAAAATAGAAATGCTTTCTCATACTGTTCTGCGATATCGTGGTTTCTACRGACTCGTAACACTGATTAAGCACAAAAAAATGAACTTTTTTTTCCCTGAATACGCATCAAGTATGTTTTGTTTAGGCTTCTTAATTTGTTCACTTATTTTCGAGTATGCCCACCTACAAATTTTATTAAAGGGTTTCG
Source organism: Rhazya stricta (assembly GCA_001752375.1). Taxonomy (NCBI): domain Eukaryota; kingdom Viridiplantae; phylum Streptophyta; class Magnoliopsida; order Gentianales; family Apocynaceae; genus Rhazya; species Rhazya stricta. The sequence continues at coordinate 1,272,955 of MEJB01000097.1, forward strand.
CTTGTACTTCTTTGATTGAATGTTACACTTGTTTTTCCAAAAAATCATGTTTGGTCATTGTGTTCCCCTTGTAGTTGAGTTGTCCGTCACATATGGTTAAAAAAAGACCCCCGAATTAGATGGGCTTAAGTCATTCCCCTCTGCCTGCTCGGTGTAGAGTCTGCTCAATAATCCTTCTGATATAACTGTTCAGTTTATGTATATTTTGAAATGGAATTTAAATTGGAACGAGTGGCAGCAATCTGTCTAGAAATACTAAAGCAATAAATCCTTAGCATAGGGGTGTTTGTAAATTTTTATTTTATTTTTTATTTTTGGGCATTTTACAGTGAAAACCTTTTTGCTTTTGGATTTTCCTAGTCTCTCAAATAATTGGTATTGTTAATTTGGTACCATTTGTTTTGGGCCTTGAAACTGCTAACTAGAAACCCTACGTTGAGTCTTATTCTTTGTGCGATATATGCAACAAATCAGAAATGAATGTATGGTTTCTAGTTTTGTTTCAAAGATCGCTTTGTTGTTTGCTTGCTCAACAATAAACTTTCATACTCCTTTTCATAAAAGGAGACCCTGCTCATAGAATTTGTGAAGTCATTTAATTTACCTATCTTTTTGCTTGTAAAAGAGATAGCTTTTCTTTTTGGCTCTTAAGAAGTCCCTTCTAATGTTTTATGTTATTTCATGATTATGTTGTGCGATGCTGTTGCATTATTATATAAAACAAAGACAGTAATAAACAAGGGGTTCTCAAGATATGAAAGTGAACATGTGTGCATGTGCAGGAATGGATATGTCCCAGCTCATATGTGGCGGTTGCCGCACATTGTTAATGTATACGCGTGGTGCTGCTAGTGTGAGATGCTCTTGCTGTCACACTGTAAATCTTGCACCAGGTAAAAATCATTGAAGATCAGTGCTTCCATAGATTTGTGATTTTTTACATTATGTTGATGGAATGTAGAACCCTAGTTAATCACTACAACCAGTAGGTTTTTAGAGCGCTGTAGCTTCATAACTTAATCAGCATCATGAAGAGGATCTTTTTAATTTCTCAATGCGGAATATATGCCTAGTTCCCTGCTTCCTGGCTACTAAAAAGTTAAATAGAGTTAGGTCGTTAGTCACACTTTCTGCTGATTTAAAATTACCGGTAGAGAAGTTTTAGCATATGAAGATTGATTTACTTCATAGTCTTTCTGAACTTTCTTTCTTTCACATAGTTAATTTGATCTCTTATTTTCTAACAAACAACCATGGAAACAATGTATTAATACATTTTTACATTGGCAACTCAGAAAGCATGTAATCTGCCCAATAAGGTTGCAGAGAAGGTAATTGCCAGCTTCTCTTTGCTTTTCTAGATTGAAGACTTCATTTCACCAGGTTCTATCCTCATGATATAGCTCAAGGCTAAGTTGAAGACAATAAAGTTTCTAGGCCCTTGCTTCTTTCCTTTCATATCTAGATTAATTTCTGATTTTCGAAAACTTCACTGAATTTCGAATTGTTTTATTTGCATTATCATTGTTCTTGCCGGGGTCTATTATTGTATTTGATTTTGTGCTTGTAGCCAGATTTCCTTCGCCTATTGTTCTACTGAACCAGGGTGTCTTTCATTACCATTAATAAGCTCTGTAAGAACAGCATTTGCCCAAATCTCTTTCAATTGTGATACTTTGGGCTCTCGACTGATCAATGCCCTAGTGTTCCTTTTACTCGATCTGCTTCAATTCCACACTTTTCTATTCTGATTTGACATACAGACCATCTATAATGAATGCAGATTCTTCCATTCCTATTTCCTTTACTCCAGTTATTTTGAAAGTGCTTTTGCTAGATATCTTGAGTAAAATGAGCTTTTTGACATTTTCTATTTCAACTTGTTGTTTTAGAAGTTGACATGGTACCTAAGGGACAAAAGTATAACTTCACATGGCTCTGCAGTATCTTTTGTTTGGCTAAGTATGAATGAAGTTCTATTTCCGTTACGATAGGTTGCTTCCCAAGTTTATTTGCTTGAAGTGGTTTCTAGTTCATGAACCTACAGTTGATGGGCATCTTGAAAGTTCAAAAGCAATTTTGTCCTTTTGAGACTCTAGATCTTGTCAAGCTTGGGACCACTTACACTTTGATGTAAATCCATGATACATGTCAATTGAACCTAATTTTTTATTTCCACTGAATTCTTCTCTGTGGATGATAGGAACCGGCTTTGCTCATGTCAGCTGTGGAAATTGCCGCACAACGCTTATGTACCCATATGGTGCTCCATCAGTCAAATGTGCAGTCTGTCACTTTGTTACTAATGTCAATGTGAGTATGGGATTCTATATTAATCTTGTACATAATTGAAGATGCCATTTTATTCTATTGACACTTTGTTCTGTTTTCCTATTCTATTTTATTAATTAATTAATGCTACAAGATTGATGATGTACAGTGTTATCTCCTTCCTATATGTCATATGTACACACACCTTTCACTTTCACTTAGTGATCATTTCTATAAAGTTCATGTTGGACAGCAAAGACTTCATTGTTGCTTTTGAACATGAATCTTCTGTGGAACTGCAATCTTGCTCCGCTACACAGTTTACTACTATGGAGTTTATGTTTACGTGAATTTAAAGGAAGAAAGAGATGCAGCAAACTGAATGAACAATAATAACAGAATTTTACGGTAATGTGTTAAGGACTATTAGTTCCAAATAGCTTTTTGTCTTTGTGTCAAGGATTAGCTGTGGGCCTCAATGCCTGGCCATGAATTGATTTAGTAAATTAATTTAAATTTGGCATCGGGGTTGTTGTCATTTGTTAATGGTATAGTTCTGGTAAATGGAAGCAGAAAGAGATTTTATTTTTTTAACTTCGTTATAAGCAAAGAGATTGATATGAAAATAAGGGAGGATGTTARGCAAAGGTTTTCCATAGAACAAGGTAAATCTATGGAGTATCATTAGCCAATTAGAAGTCTAAATGCGGTTAGAGTCGGATGACAACAAAAAGTTTGCCTATGTTTATTTGTTCGTAATGACTTAAAACATTCAGATGATGACTAGAGAAATTTTTTCTTTTAATTATAGAGGATTTTGCCTGCWCATTTTGCTAGACATCATTAAATTCATGTATTAGGGCACAGTGTGATGTTCTAACATCAAAGTGATGTGCTTTGTTTGTTATACGTGGTGATTTGGAAAGAAAAAACAGGTTCTGAGATGTATATGATTCTATGGATAATATCTGTCTAAAATTTTAATCATTTTCTCCTTTATCATGGAGCTTACCCTTTACATATCATTTTCTAAAGAGCAACTTTCTCTCTTTTTCCTTTTCTTTCTTGCATACATCTTGTAAACTAAAGCAGTATGTGTTAATGATAGTTGTCTAAGATTTTATTTATTCTTGGCATACTTGCAAATGCCTTGTATGAAGTTGAATTTAGATGAGAATTTATGTGGAGTTGGATTATCATCAAAAGAAGAAATTAAAAAGATTTTCTTAAAAAACATTAGTTTATTCATAAAATGGTTAGAGTAGCTCTAACATGAGATGAATTAAACACAAACTATGACATTCTATTGGCATATAAAATCCAACTACCAGCATGCTCTTTCTTTGCCTGTTCCAATGGTACCGTTTGGAGTTGTCATTTTGTTCAGAGAAGCATTTCACTCATAATTGTGCAAAATGAAGGAATAAAAATGAGAAAAACGCAAGTGAATTTTTGCTTCTGATTTTTGTGATAAACTTCCTGCTGGTGAATATGAATATGAATATAAAGATCACTAGTTTTCCCAATTGAATTAAGCCAATTGGTGTGTGATTAATCTCTATGTTTTATGCTTTCATCTACATGTAGATGAATAATGCAAGGGTGCCAATACCCATGCACGGGCCTAGTGGGGTGCCATCATCAGCATCATTGCCCTCTAGTTCAACAGTGCGTTCTTGATTGTCCTATATGCTGAATTCCATGCAATTGTGAAATATTTGATCTCTCGCAAATCTAGTTGATATCTACTGTTTCTTGTAGGGAATGCCCCAACCTCAGAGTCAAACTGTTGTTGTTGAGAATCCTATGTCTGTCGACAAAAGTGGGAAACTGGTATTGAGCTACTGACCTTCATCATTTACTCTGAACCTGAAGTCTCATTTTCTATTATGAATACCATGGTTGCTGAACTATTATTAAACTTCTTAGGTGAGTAACGTTGTYGTTGGTGTCACCACGGAGAAAAAATGATATAGGAATGCAGGTGTGGTCCATTCCTCACAATTTCTTCAAGTTTAGGGACACTGGATGTTAAATTTTCTACTAGCTAGCAGAAAAGGGTATATATAGAGAGAGCTGTGTATATTTGGAGGAAAATGGTCCAACTGGGTTTGGAAATATTGTGACATTGTGTTTACATGACTATGGGTACATGTAAGTGTGTTGTACATTAGATGCATTACTTGAGGAAGGTGCTGCTTCAATTCAATTGTGTGATTTTGCATTATTGAGTAACATATTTGCAACATAAGTACATCTATATTAATATATATGAGACTTATTGTGTATCCTGTTTGCCTTATTTCCTTTCTTTTTTTAAGTTCTTTTTTCCATGTTTGTTATGGTTAAACAGGTACAACTATAAATGGGTAAGAAAGAAGAGGATTTGAGGTAGTTTTTAGAAGGTCTTAGDGCCTTCGAATAATGATTTTACCAATCTGATTCCTTGGTTAATATAATACAGAAGTCTTATGCTCTATCTGCATTCGACCCTTTTATGTATGTATCAAAATATGAACTTCTGCAAAAGATGATCCTCCATTTCTACATTTTGTTAAAGCTGGGCTATGATGTGGAATTATGAGAAGATTTTGGTTAAGATTTCAAAGCAGAGCAATCTGTGGTTTTTCAGTTCTGCTATTTTTTCGAGATTGCAGGCTTTAATAGCTTAAGTTTTTCGGTGTTCCTGCGCCCGATGTTGAGAACTGCAAATAGTTATTATAATTTCATCTCTTTCACAATTGAAATTTCTCCGTGCTCATTAAGTATTAATTTCAGAGAAATTAAAAATACAGTTAAAATAATTTGCAATTTTATCAATTCAGAATAACATAACGTTTTCTTTTCACTTGTTATCGAGTTAATTATCATTAATTAATTTAATATTTGATTCGTAATGTTTCTTAAACAGGAAGGAGACGAAAAACAAGTATCATGAACTATGCGTCAAGCTGTCATATAAGTCATATTGTTAGGTAGACCTATGACCATATGCATCCCCAAAATTAAATTATACTTATTCGCGAAATTTAGCAGATGATAATGATTAAGATGCTTGATGCAGTAGGCTCCTAGATTCTGGCTTAATCTGGTCCATAATCCATTGTTGAAACGGCTCATGCATTAATTTATGTGTTCCCAACAAACCCTTCAAGTTGGTTCGAATATTTTAATTCATCTTTTAATATTACTTTTATTATATATTATTAGATAAATTAACGGTATGAGTTAGAAAATAACTAAGAGGCTTTCAAAGTAATTAAATAAATAAGTTAAAAATTTTCTACTATATTCTCTAATATCGAAATAGAACATTATAAATATATAAATTTAAGAGTAAAATATATACACGTGTTTACTTTCATTGTTATACAAAAGAGGAGGAAAATTTTGAAATCRAATGAATATCATATTATGTCTAATATAGGAAAAAATGAGAGATTAATGTATTTTTAACGCTAAAAATTATAAAAGACAAATAATTATTAAAAAAAATACATTTCTCTTTTATCTCGCAAAAGGAATCATGTCCCCTTTGACAAAGGCACATTTGTTTTGACTTCTCAAAACACACACAGCACATTAAGAGAGTGTTACATATGAGTCAATCACTAGAATGATTTTCACTTTAATATATATTATTTATAGTACTTTATTGCTAAAACTGTTTAATTTGAAGTAACTGAATAATAATTTAGTATTTTTGTTTTTCTTTTCTTTTTCTTTTCAAATATATTAAAAAAAAATTTTTTGATTGCTCCTATGAATCATCATCGTCCATGCTAGCAGTATGGTTAGGAAGGAAAAAGAACTCTCTGTGTTCTTAATTAACTTGGAAAATTGAAGCCGCTTTGCTGCCTGTGTTGTTTAGGCTTATGGACCACTGCATCTTCAGCCGCTGCTGCCATTGATCTTTCATGCTTGACGATGTCCCCGCCGCAGCTGCCTTTAGACCTTACCTTTTTCTGGCATGAAGGACACGTAGCAACTGTTGCTGCTGCTGCTGCCTTTTCCAGTTGAACAAAGAATGGTGGTGKTGTTGTTGATTTGTATGTGTTCTTGAATGATGATTGTAACTCTTGGAGTTCTTTCTTCAACCTTCGGTTCTCATCGCTTAGATTTTCGCAGCATTTCTTCAAGAACTCACAGTCTATCTGAGTTTGCTTCAGTTTTGTCCTTAAAATGTAGAATGGATTTATATATAATCAGTATCCCTAATGGAAGAAAGAGGAGAAGATCTATATATATCATTCTTGAATGTTGATCATATAATGTATACCTTGCTCTTCTGTTCTGGAACCATACTTCTACTTGTCTTGGCTTGAGATTTAACTTCTCAGCCAAGGCCTGCTTTTGAGCCTGCAAGAAATATGAATCCCTTCTCATGCTAAGAACACAGAAACTCAAGGGAAAGGGAAAGAAAATAATGGGATAACCATATATACAAGATTCAAGAATGCAGCAAAACAGCCTGCAGACATCTTCATCGAGGGCAAGAAACTCTCAAAGAAGATGATCAATGTTACCGTATTAAGGGTGGTATGCTGTCTGAAACTGTCTTCGAGCACAGTGGACTGTTCTTTTGTTAATCTCAATTTCTTTCGAACGCCTCCAATGTTGTTGTTGTCGTCGTTGTGATCATCATTCATGTTATTGCTAGTAGTACTTTGTCTTTCCTGATCTTCACCGTTCATAGTCTTGGAACTAGACCCTTCTGTCTTGTACCCAATGTCCATGATCTCCTTATCACGATCATCCTTGAAATGGAAAGGAAAAGACAGGTCCAAACATATAACCCTCTTCTTACTCTTCTGCTGCTGCTGATCCCTTTTCGGCACAAAATCATGCAAACCAATTCCAAGTCCTAGTCTTGTGTTGCATACCTCATGATCATGATCTCCCATGCTTGGCGTTCGATGGATCGATAGATATGCCGGCCGGACTACTTGCCAAGAGAGAGGGAGAGAAGATAATTGGGTAAAAGACTAGCAAGAAAAACTATAATTAGGAAATGGAAAAGATGATCTTATACTGAGGAAGATTATGTAGTGAGGTTACATATAATGGTAGCATATTTTTAATTAGAGTTGCAAGTGGAATTAGAGTTAATAATGTATTTATTATAAAGTCATAACTCATCAAAATGGCAAAGAAAACTGTAATAATATGCATATTAGTGAGTTATTGCATATGTTACAATTACCATTATTCTTAATCTTAATTCCTCACTGCCTTGCATCTTTGACCTCACCGTTTTTACTACATTTTATGGCATTAAATTTCACTCAAATTCCCCCAAGAAGTGAAACATTTCTAGTACTCATAGGAGCAGTGATATACACTTCAATATCGAGTGAGTTAGAAAATACGACTCGATAGTTGTGAAATATTAAAAAGGTAGCCCTCTTGTGATAGTGGTGCTTTTTCGTAAGTGATTGCATAGACATATCATTTATCTTGTTTGGCTAGCACTAATTTTATCTTTTAGTAACAATCGAGGCATGTTTTTTAACTCAATTATGAGCCATTTAGTATTTATATACATATATATACCTACAACCCTAGACAAGTCATCATGATTTATCGTCCTCATTTACGAGACTTATCACCTGGACATATTATAAACAAGAAACGTTCAGCAAACTCAAAAATTAAAATTTTGCGAATCTATAAATTTTAATCGTATATATATATATGTATCATCATATATGTAACTAGGTGGAGACCATCTAAAATGCATATATACATATAGCAAGCAAGTAATCAATGCTTTTTAATGTGGGATTCACTCAAACAAGATGGAACCCTAAAATAAATAAATGACGTGAGAAGAGGGGACAGTTTTTTAAATATATTATATTTATAAATTCATAATATCATCTCCCCTTAGTTGAAGTAACTTATTAGTCTATCCTTTTGATAGGTTAATAAATTATGTAATTTAAGAAATTATGATTTTAAAAAATTACCGAATTCAAATGTTAGTTTTACCATATTCATTTCCATCTATTTTTTTCTAATTTTTTTTTTCTATATATAGGATCGAGAGATACTTTCAACATCAATAATTGAATGTCTACATATTTATCTTGAGATCGCTAAAAGTAAATATCAACTTAGTATAAGGGGAGTGTGAATCCTACTAGCTCTATTATATTAATAAGAGTAATTTTGATAAATTGTATACTCCATCCATTTCAGAATATTTGCTTCATTAATTAGGAATATGCACATCCATTAATGAAATTATTAATAGAGGTAATTAAAAATATAAAAAGACTAAATTACTCTCATCTAATATTGATACTTATGATATTTTTTCTTAGAATTATAATTAATGTACGTCAGAAAAAGACTACCGAAATAATTATTAATATATATACTAATATAACTCGGCTTCGGTGGCAAGTCAAATCCAATTTCATTCATTTCAAGATTACCCTAATTTTTGTGGGCCAAATGGGCCTTCTGAGGCAGACCCAGTTACGTTGGGGGCGAATGTGCAATCACAGGCAGATCCAGTCAAATCGACTCAGCACCAATAAAATTTTGGAAAGGAGTTGCACTAAGTAAATTTTCAATTGAAATTTTATTTTTTTATTATATTACTCATTTTGAATATAAATTTCACTCAATTAATCGAAATTCAACAAAAAATTCATAGTAAATTATTGGTTGAAGAAATATGATAAATTAGTATATCTAAATACACTAATATGACGAAAGAAAAHTTTTTAAACACTAAATCTTATGTATTATAATTACAGTCGATCACCAAACAAGGACTACATTAATTAGACACACGACCATTTCACCATAAAGAGGTGAATCAAAGGCCAAGATGCTGGATATGTCATGTGTTGTGTGTACCAAGTAGACACGAAGCATGCGCATTTGCCGTATTTTGGCTCTTGCAAGCCATTGTCTAGCATTTGCCTCCTATTGGTCTTGTGTCTTGTCGTTTAAACTAACAACCACACCACAGCCCACAAGCATGGGCATTTTCTTTTTTATTTTATTTTATTTTATTTTTTAGATTTAATGACTCACGAATCATATATGGAATGTAAAGAATTGATGAATTGAGCAAATTAGATAAACGATTCATTCTATATGATCGCTCGTTAGAGGTTCCACGAGTTATGGGGTCATGTACATGTTTCTCCTGCAGCCCTGCTCCTATTGATCAATAATTGATTCTCTACCCCATCCACSCTCCACCCCTACCCCAGACCTTAGTCCTTCTATTTCTTTGTCCTGCCTTGATATTCTCTATTTATTTGGCAGCCCTCCCACTTTTGCTCACAAAGAAGTGCAGAAGATCTTCTAACTAGGCATCAGCCATGAGACAAAAGCTCATGACTCTTCTCTTTCTTCTGGTGATCTCTTTATTTTGCAGGGATGCTACTTTTGCTTCTTCATCTTCGTTAGGTTTTGTCCCTGCGAGGCGAGCAGCCATAGAATGGAGCTTGTCATCTTACAGCCAGAAAAAGGTACTTCTCCAYATCAAGGGCACCTGTGGAATACTTGGCTCCATTACTTTCTATGAACCTTGAACTTCTTGAATGCAAACTTTTGCTTTGCTTGCATGATCTTGCTGATTGCAGGTTGCTCYACCTAGAGACAAATCTGCAGACCAAGAAACACAGAACACAAGCAATATGGAAGCTGAGGACATTGTCTACAATATTGATTATCATGGGGCAACCACTCATCCTACACCAACTCCCAAGCATCCCACACCATAGAATCTACCAAACATCGATGCATACATACATATTAATCAGTAGCTAATTAGTATAAAGATGTAGAAATAAGATCTATACCGTTTTCAATTTAGGGAGTTATAAATCTCTTTTTTTATTCTCTGCAGTTCCATGAATATGATTATGCAAACACGGGTTTATTAGTAACAAAACTAGCATTATATGTTTCTCCTGTGTCAAGATGCATGATAATGTACCTAGTTATGAGACGTGGCTAAGAGTGAGCAAAGAGCTCGTCAAGTTCAAGAACTAGAGCTCTATAGTTGACTTGGCTAGAGACATATATCCATCCATCGACTCTCAAACACAAACTATAAATTGGGAGTCTTCTGGACCCAATTCATCATTTGACAACAATTATATTCTGACAAGGCAATCTCATGTACATGAAGATCACATTATACAGCTCAAGTTTCATGGTTTATCATCATTTAGATGGAGCGAAAGCATCGCATTGGAATACTGTTTCCTTACATTTTTGTATCTTTCAAGTAACATCTTATAGCTAGATTCTACATCCTCAAATAAAACTTCGCTACAAAACCGAGATTTAATCCGAAAAAATTCAGCTTCTACTATGTCCCCATGCTGACTACATAACTGAAATAAGTTTAGGCTGTCAGTGAAAGAAATACTTGATTTGTTAGATTCAATTACTTCCTCCTCCTTGCTAAGATGCCGAAGCCACCTTTCTCGCTGGAAAACATCTTCACATCCTTCTACAGCTGTTTCAACATGTTTAACAGCATCCAAAAACTTTGACTCAGCACTGATCTTGCTGATTAGATATTTGAAAGTTCTCCTTTGGTTCATATTGAGCCAGCCTTCAGTCACAGACGACAATGAAATTGCACCAACCAAGCAAGCCTTCCGAAATGTCAAGTCAAGATCACCAATCAGCTTGATTGAAACATGCAATAGGCACACGGACGCAAGATGTAGAATCCAAGACATTAAATCATCGGATAGATGCTGAGATTCTCTAAGATTTTTAGACCAGCATTCCAGGGAAACATGGGTGAAACCCTCCCATCTAATTAAAAAGAGTGGATGATTAACATCCATACAAATATTGGCTGAGATCAATAGAATATATAGAGATTAAAAAAAGCATCTGATATCACAGAAACACCTTGTAGWAAACTTTAAATATTTAGCATATTTCTATAGGACTCCAACAGCATAGTAATCAAAGTGTGGAATGTAAGGAAAAGTATCAAGACCACCATCCACATTCAAAATAACTGCAGCACATGGACGGAAATTTGGTCACGATGTTATCTTGCATGCAGTGTCAAAACAAATGTGAGCATGTATTTGCAGAAAACTTTCTTCTATCCTATTCTTCCAATATTAGGTCTTTCTATACATTCTGGAAGAATTATTGATGGGGTTTTGACTTCAATAATTGGACAGAGAATTGTTTCCCACAAAATGAAATACTGTCACCAGTCCAAATCATTTCTAACCATTCATGATAAAGAATGGAAATGTCCAGATTAGTTGAAAGGTGTTCTAAGGCGTTATCCCTTGGTCAGATTTCTGAGGAGATAMTGGCACCAAAACTTCATGTTTATGTCCAGCAGAAATATGTGTAGCCATAGCAACTCGTTGGTTCCCAGACAAACTTATAAAACCCAAATCCCCGTCCAACAAATTCTTTTACTGAACTAGATTGAATAATAGGCCTAAATCGTGAAAATAATAATAATAATAATAAATCAATGAATACTCGAACCAAATTAATCAAAATTCAAAGTAAACGGTAAAATATTACTTAACTTTCCTCTAATTTTGTAAATTAAATAGTCAACATCAAAAACTTTTTTCTCTTTTATTTATGAGAAATGTATATTCAAGAAAAAAGAATTAAGAAACAAACACATGAATGATAATTAGACACTTTTCTCCTCAACTTCAATGTCTTCCAAAAGTAAATAAAATAGAAATATTATCAGCTATACTAAAATTGCTCTATCCAACAATATGGTATGATAAATTTGTAATTTTAGGGATTAGATCTCTACTAGAAACTAAAACTACAAATAACAATTTTATATGAGAAAGGTTAATGTAAACATCCAAAAGGTTACTAATAAATCTTCAACATAAATAAAATATAATCAGGCTTGAGTTTGGTTATTTAAGGTCYAGTACAAATCTTATCAAGCGTCTATCAATTTCACTTTTTGAAAACCAGACCTGAAATATCCTCTATCAGAATTGCAATTRCACGYAAAATCAGGACATACACTGCAATTATTGGGTTCAAACCTAACCTGCCGCCATTCGTGTATTACCAATTGGCAGATAATGACAAGGGAGCGTGGAGAGAAAGAGTACATACTACTCTGACAGAGACTAGAACCCTTGTTACAAGGAGACTTTTGTGCATAAAGAATTAATTGAAACTAAACACTGGATCCATGTTTCACCTTTCAACAGGCACTATGAAACGACTGAAAAAATATTTTATGTGCTTATGCACACGCTTGTGCTCGAGAGAGGAAGACTTATCTTAACGTTCTACAAGTGCCAATCATATATCCATCATCCAACATGACCAAATATACCATCAGTAAGAAGGTGTGATAATGAAGTTTAGCCAATTAGAGAAGTAGCAGATATAAGAAGACACAGTTGGCACGAGAGAGAAGAAGAAGAAGAAGGACATAAAAAAGGAGAAAAAGGAAAAAGAGGCCCCAGCATTCTGGAGACATCCCCAGAAATTTAGATCACAAGATTAGCCAGAAATGCAATTTCACGTAAATAAGGATAGTTATTTGTATTTAGATGCAGATTCAACAAGCACGTCAGAGATAGACAGGAAATTTTGGCAACACTCATTACTTGGTCTCTGCAACTCTTTTTCCAAAGATAAAATTAATTCAAGCAAGTACTTACTCAAATGGAGGCTCAACCTCAATAGCAAGAGTGAGATGTAAGGAGAATCCAGCTGATCCATCTTGATCAGTGGTTGTGCATGCTTCATGGGGAACACCTCTAGGAATATACATGACATCACCTTCTTCCAACAGAAACTTCTGGCTTCCAGCCATATTTTGCTTTTGAACTCCAGTATTAGGCCAATTTTCGTACAAACGAGGTAACTGGGGACTTAACGGAGGAAAAATTGTCCACTCTTTTGACCCAATAAGTTGGCAAACAAACACACAGTGGTCATCGCTGTGACAAGACAAACCTTGAGAATCTGGAGGTGTCAAGTACATATTTACGCCTGCTGATGGTTGGCCAAACAGAGATGCAAACCCATCTGCTATAGCAGCAATACTTTCAAACCGGAACTCAATGCCACGCAGAGCAATTGTATAGCCCTCATCAAATGCTTCCTGGCATTTTAGTATCTCATTGAAGAGTAGAAACTGAGTAACCTGGGAGCTACAAGAGCCTGATTGCCCTGAAAAATAGTGCAACTCCCCTTCCGAGTGATGTGTTTTCACGACACGAATATCCTGTTGGTAAATTATTGGGCTACCAAAATCGTTTCTGACCTCCTCCAGGAAATGAAGGATATCTAGTTCATCTGAAGCAAGTGGGGGACATGAAGTAAGATTCTTTAGTACTGAAGGAAGAAAAGAAGATACCACCTCTTTGGACCTAAAAAATCTAGTGAAAGAGCTGAACATACTATCTTGTGTGAACGAAGCCTTCAACGAGCCTCTGCTAAGCAAAGGCAATGCCTCCCAGTAGTTTAATATAAATTCATCAAAACTTGTGCCCCCCAAATCAAATATGTTTGTTTTAACCTCGTTGACTTTTGAGAGCCCACTGTCTTGAGGATAATTAATGCAAAGCCTGAAAATACTCTCTGCCAGATCATTTGTTCTGATATTGCTTACATAAAAATGTCCTTGCTGGCTGCAGTTCATACTTGTATCGCATAACATAATTTTGTGAACTACTTTCCACACTTTTTCCAAGACAACAACTAAATTCTTGGAGATACTTACTGGAATTTCCTGCAGCTCCTTGATTGTGCAAGAATTAATGAGAATAAGAGCAGCATTAAGAAGTGCTATAGTGATATCATCTTCATTGAACACTATCCTTCGACAAATATCACCACCCTTTCTGTTGCTAAATAGAGATAATACTGTAGGCAATGATCTATGGGCCTGAGTGAAAGAAACACTAGAAGCTGATGAGTCAAGAACTGTAAGGACTAATCTATAACATGGAAAGCTTACTGCAACTGAATGATCCAGGCATTCAAAGGACAAAAATAATCCACAGAAAGGAAATTTTAGAAATCAAGAAATCATATTATAGAAGAAAAGTTCTGATAGAATTGTTAAGAAAAAGAGAAGTTTGTCAGCCAATTTCAGAAGAAACTGATTTCTGTTACTATAACGTAAGTAGACATTGCATTTTTTAATTGACTACTGAATACAATCACCATAGACTTATGCTGCCTAATCTTTTGTTATTCAATGACTATTTGGAAATGTTTTGGCATTGTAATAAAACTCTTTTGACACTCTTTAGTAAGCATTTTTCATAGCATTACATGTTGAGACAATTATTTCCATARCATGCATTTTAGCTTCAATCACATATTTACATTTTCAGTACTAGCTTTGTATACTATTTTACAGCATTTCCAAACAATAGAAATATCTACTCCTCCGTGTCTTACCTTTCCTAAAGTCCTGAATACGTAGATTGTTTTTGCATCCGGGAAATCCAGAATGTCAGGTGCCTTCTTTAGATAAATCACTAATATTCAAATGCCAATTCACTAAACTCTCAATATGGGGATGGGCAGCATATACACCGATATTAAAGAAGATAAGTAGAGACAATTGAAAATAGGAAAATACTCACATAAGTTTCTCAATAGCTGATGACTGCAGCAACTGTTGTCGGCCAAAGGAAGTTGTTGAAAGATCCAAAATTCCATTACAGGCAGCTACTGATACTCTCTCAATTGAACTCGCTAATAAATTAATCAATCCCCTTACTATTCCAGTTTCTGAAGCAATCATTTCATTCATTTCAATAGACAATAGTGAAGCCGCTCCCACAATCTCAGCACTTTTAGTGGCCGTTTCAGCACAACTACGACATATAACCAACAAGTCAAATGAGTAAATTAGCCAAGTTTAAACCTCATAATGCACAAGCCATCTATCTGGTAAATCCATTAAGAAAACACAATAAGAAAAAGACTATCCCTTTAATTATTTCTTTCCTGTCATCTACTCAAAAACAATTGTGCTCAAAGAAAAGACAAAGCTACGAAACCCGCACGTAATGTACAGTAGCTACAATGAACGAAAAGTTAAAAACCCTACAGCTACAAGGAACATTTCTGCATTACCATACATCGAACCAACCAAAATAAACAGCAATCAACCAGTAAAATGCAGAAACTCATACGAGCATAAACAAGAATGCCCAGTTAGTGAAATTACCTGGAATTAAGGAGGATAGGCAGCAAAGAAAGAACAGGAGGAGACAGGTTTTGGTGGAGAGTGCGGCAAAGTAGGTTTAAGCAATGGATAATGAGGCGGGATTTCTGAGAATTGTCATCAGAATAAAGGGCAGCCAGAAGTATAGCAAAAAGTGTTTCGGAATTTGGGTTTCGTATTGTGATTAGTCGTTCACCATGGCTATGTTTCTTTCTCTTCCTCTTCACGCTGAATCTTTCTTGTTTCTTCATCTTCTTCTTCTTCTTCTTCTTCTCCGGCTCTAATTTGCGGCAAATAGAGAAGAATAGTTTAGCTCGTTACAAAATTGCAATGACCTCCCCTCTTAACTGAACAATTGCAATGGCCTCCCTTGACACCCCTATTATGTCATTGACTTGGCTCATGACGGTAAGAATTTTTTAATATTTTAGGTATTATTTTAAATAATAATAATATAATATATGATATATATTTATTTATGAAAAGAAAAACATGAAAAGATCTCTAAACTTAAATCAATTTATAATATTTACACAAATGAAATTGATATATTAGGTATTGAATATATTAATATTACAATAAAATAATATTAATTACTCTGATTAGAAGATTTTGAATCTTCTAATAGAATCATTAACGTTATAAAATTTTCTCTGGAACAAAAGAAAATATTAGTTATCGTCATTTTCTTTTTCCTTTTACTTTTAAAATATTAAGTTATAGTATGGGTGTATTGACATTCATCCATTGCCAAGAGAAGGATATAATTCTCTTTAGTAAAAGTTAACAAATTCATGTTATACGACTCAATATTAACTCAAAAACATGACCAATTATGGATATGCTTGATCGGGAATAAGTAATATTTTTGTCATTACCCTTGTGAGGCTCGGCAAAATTCAATGTTCATTTGGTCTTTTAGTGGCTTTACGCTTCTTTACTCAATACTAAATTGTTTAGCATTTCCCAAATTATCATTGATTAACTCAATACTACTTTGGAATTTGTAAGATTTGGACCTTTTCTCGATCTTTGAAGCTTCTTAACTACTGAAGAATGCACCTGTGAGAAGAACTATTTGAATAATTACAAGGTTTCCATTGCAACTTACTGACTTGCCCCCTCATTGCTTTACATGATCTGACAAGTTTCCAGCCACTGAAGGGACTTGGGGAAGTTAAGACAAGGTATGCTTCAATAAATAAACCACAGAGCTTTCACCGTAGCCCAAAGAGATAAGAAAGGAGAACAGAGACAAGGAAATTTATAAGGTGAGATTGTTGCTACTGGTGTACAATAGATGTTCCATTAGAGCTTTTGGAAAGAGACCCTGTATCTTTTTTAGTAAGAAAGACTATTCCCTGATACAATATGGTGCATTAAGTTGGCTGATTACCTCTAAATCAGCAATCTTGTCCTCCTAACCATAGGTCAAAAGTGATAGTTAAGCATGCGTATCAAGCGCGTATAGCCTTATCCTATTATTGCACGTCTCCAGTTCAAGTTCTCTGGCTCAGAGGTCATCCTTGTCATCTGTATCAATCCCCAAAAGTTTGGCCAGTTTTCCACTTTCATATGCTTCCATGGTATCTGAAACCAGAATATGAATTAGATGGAGTAGCGAATAATTCTCAAACATGGAAATTTTGTTAAAGTTAGACATCACGAGTGACACTATACCATCAGAGCCTCCGATATGCTTTCCATTAATAAAAACCTGTGGAACGGTACGCCTGCTGACAATCTTGCTCAAGGCATTCTGAATGAGCCAGCCGTCATCTGGGAAGAAATAGAGRCTTTCATGTCAGAAACTTGAAAAGTTGGTGGAAAGACCACATGTAGACAACGTCCACAAAGAGAACTGCTAATCCTTGCACTTCAACCAAATGTGAAAATAACTATGTCATCCTAATGTTTAAGTAATACTATCTGAAAAAACAATTGTTTATAGATTCAACAATATCAGCTACAACTCCGTGGACAGCAGAGGTTGCAGAAGGTTGCTATAAGGTCATCTCCTTCATTCATCAAAGCAATAACGGCAAAAGAAGATGATTTTAAAAGCAAAACCATCGGAATGCTTAAAGATACTGCTGGAATTTTTAAGTATATCATTAAGCAGTGTATAGGCACCAAAAATTGGAACTAGATAGCAAATGGAGAAGATAAAGACAAGAAAGAATATAAATCCTGGCAAACCTCTCTCATCAAGCTCAACAATATGAGGATCTTGGTCCAGTTCTTTGAAGACAGCCTTTGCTCTTCTACAGTATCTGCACGTCGCTTCCAACAACATATGTCATTACACATTACATACTTCAATAACTGATGCATCTCAATCTTTTACACAATTGAGGCATAACATGGATACTCTTGACAGTGCATTGGACAACTTAAGTTACSCAGAAGCACACAACAGTTATCTTTCCAGGCCATATTGCCTGTGAGCTGGCTAAAGAAATTTCTCCTCAACAAATCATCTGGCATGAACTTTAAAACTTGACCAAGAAGTGAARAAGAGATGCAATGTGAACCTTCATCTATTACACATCATGTAACACAGTCACCGTTTTTGTCCATCTATAATTAGTAGAGTTTTCAATAAGCACATGATATCAGCAATTATTCCGTATCCACACTGCTACGGAAGTATGAGGGATGGATGATCCTAGAAACTGAGGTTCTGTGCACTCGCTCGTGTTCTACCAACTTCAGAATTTTACATGCTACTAATTCTAGTAGAGATTCCACAGTAGCCATTTGTTACTACAAGGCAGGAGAACGATCAATTTTCCTTCTCTAGTAGTTTCTACAGGCATAGAGCTAATTTCATTGCTCACTCTTAAATGAACGATCTCGATAGGAGGTAAGGTTTTTATCATCCAAATGCTTGCAATTCCTTCCATAGTTTTAGAAGTTTGTATCACTTTTCCACTGAATGGGCTACATCTAGGATTATGTGCAAATAGGAGCAACCACAAGGAAATTACTTTCATGCTCCTAAACCATATAAAGGACTTATTCAGGTAGATTACTCAAGATAAAATGCAAAATGCATTTTCATCCTTTTGGTTTTGTTATCAATAAAAATTATAAAACAGACAGCTCCCTAAACATTCACAAGCTTTAAGATGAACAAATTAAGAAAGGCCCYACTTGTACACTCTAAGCTATTCAAACTAGCTACCCAAACTTTGCTTAGTAGCACTAATTATCAATCGAGATCATTACAAAATCTAAACTGAACCAGCTTAACTTAACTGAAGGTTCATTATTATTTTACACAGCATGAACAAACTTCTATTTACATTTGACCCAAACCTAGCTCCACTTTCACCGGGGTGTTTCACATCCCAATTTTAGTTCCATTTTGTTTCGAATTGAAAATCAAATCTTTTATCAACTACAAAGAAAGAAAGAGGAAAAAGAACACACACACACACACACATACACATACACTTTATCTTTTAGCACATCAGTCAATTATTGAAGTTCTTATGCACATTTGAAGGACGTCATAAGTTGGATGAGTTTCCCACTCCTCAACACTCGATTGCTCAACTTGATATTTATATCTTATCTCATCAACATAAGTTAATCGAACAGTACGATCKAACAAGTCAACCAAAACAGATTCAAAACACAGAAATAACTAAATTTAATAATTATCACATAAACAGAAAAACGAATCTCAATACAAATAATTAGAAAAAATAAAATTTCTTGAAAGCGAAATGCAGAGGTATACGGGCAGTAAGATTTGGAGAAGATAACAATCGAATGAGAGGCAATGGTCTTCTTGACGAAGGCGGCTGAGGCAGCTTCAGCTTTGGCTTCAGCTTCGGATTCGGATTCGGATTCGGATGCCAATGCGCACAAAAGAAAGGCAGACAAAACAATTGATACTACTAAGATGAGCGGTATAGTTCTTGAAGATTTCGCCATTTCTAGGTTAGGATGATTCTAAGATTGCTTCTGAGACTGAAATGTTTCGKGGAAGAAGCAGAAGGAAGTTGCAGCGCGGCGGCTTAAGGAGTTTCTGGGTCGGAGCCTGACCTTATAGCTTATTCGCTCCGCCACAAGGAAAAAAAAAAAAAAATGAGAAATGAGTAAATATGAGGTCCTAATGGTAAGTCTTTTGATTATTCATTTGCTGTCTATTAAGCAACGTTTCATGTGTAGTCAAATAATTTGAATGGAGCAAATAAATAAATTTTATTTTTATACAAATTTTTTTTCGATTCGATTTTGAGCTCATTTTGTATAATTTCTCAACTAAGAAAAAAGAATTTCTCACTTTTAAAAACTTATTTTTTTGTGCTTCCGACAAAGAATTTTTTTCCTTAAATTATAAAAATTCATTCGAAATAAAAAAAATTCTTTAAATATAATCATATATCTAAAATTCTTCGGCACAAACATTTCTGACTTTCTTTTAAGAAAAAAAAGTTTTCTTTCTACTAGTCAGAATTAATCCAATTACATAGTAGTTTAAAATTTTTTTTAAAAAGAAGAAATTAGTTCAATTATAACTTAAAATATCCATTCGGATTATATTGTAACTTAATTAGCTCAACTATAACTTAAAATAAATTTATTTTTAATATAAATTTATAAATGGGATATGGTTATCACATATGGATGCCGCAAGAAGTAAAAAGAATATGGTCGAATACTTTTTTAATCTTTTTAAATTGAAATGTTAATATTTACATATATCAAACTCAAATTTTAATAAAAAATTCACTATTAAAGGAATTTTATAATGTTAGTAATTAATAATTTAACTCACGCATTTTTTTCTTTTATCTTAAAAATAAAATAAAAAAGATCTGACTTTATATATATACACGTCATATTTAAATTAATATTTTTTAAAAAATACTCCATTTATTTTTCTAAACTATGTTACAATATAGTTTTTTTAGTTAGATCACCCGATATCCTTACGTTGGGAGACTAATCCAAGATCGGGTCGGATTGATCCATAGAGTCTGACTCAGAAAGAAATTTGATTCGAAACTCTTTCAATATGAAATCTAATTAAACGTTCAATTTGAATCTTATTTTTACTTAATAATTATTTAATCTTACTTTCACTTAATATTTGGTCGCTTTCGAGCAGTTGCATTTGTGCGTATATTAAATAAGAAGCGATGATATCAAACTGATTAGCTTTACGTTTCAATCAGAAAGTAAGTGAGCCTATGTGATTTTTAGTCTGGGGGGGGGTGGGGGCGCAATTATGTGATACTAATCTTAATTACCAATTTAACCCCAAAGATGCATGTGTTCCTTCCTTGCCTATGACGAAGGGAAAGCAATGAATGATCAGTACATTTTGACATTTATAGACATTGGTCACTTTCCGCAGGCYGGTTAAAATGTTGCAAATTTCCAATAGGAGTAATTGCTATTTTAATGATGGATTCGTAATGCATGTCATTTTTTAAAATAAGGTTATTCTCGTAATTAAATCATTTTATATTTTTTAATATTATCCTATTTATGTTTATCGTCRTATTAATGTTTTTCACTTACTTCTCTATTTTTTCTAGAGAGTGGAGAAGAACGACACTCTTAAATTTGATATATATTACTATATTGGGATAATGAAGAGATGAAAGAAGGAAAAGAAAAGGGTATTTAAAAAAATTTAATAAGAAAGTACCTTAAATTTAAGATCATTAGTATGCGCGTAAAGGTTTAACATGACTTATATTATGTGACGAATGTAATATATTTTTAAAATAATTTTTATTTTTATATTTCTTTTTTTTCTACTTTTGTCTTTAAATTCCATAATAAGAATATGTTAAATTCACATCCCCAATTAATATGTCATTTGGATCAAAATGACATTTCCTTAATTTGACTAAAATGTAAGGGGTCGGAGGAGGCGAATATTTTTGTCAAATATTATATATTTATTAAATGRAATGTGAATTTAGAACGTAGAAATGTGAATTTARCCCCTCCTATTAAATTAATCCTGAAAGTTATTTTTGTTAAKAAATCGTTTACGTGATCAAACTTTTAAAGGTAAAAAATAAAAATGTACATTACAAAAAAAAAAAAGAATCACGTAGATACGTTTCTTTTTATATAGAAAATCTATCTCAAAGACCTTTTAACTTTTGAAAGTATACCTATATGTCTTACTCATGATTAATTCTTTTTACCAAAAAAAACTTATGAAACTAATTTTATATTCCATAAAGAGTTCAAGAATAAAAATATATTAAAAGATTATTCGATTACGAATATATTTAAAGTTGTTCGAGAATAATAATACTAAAAAATAATTGAGCAATAAAAGTACTAATATACCCATTGCAATACAATTCACTATAACTTCATCGACGATCAAATATGATACGAAAGAAGTTACTCCAAATGAGTATATCTATGATAAGGGTATTGGAAAATTTAAAGGCTACTAAACCCTTTTGCTACTCATTTGAGARTATCCTTATGAATTCTTTACCGATCGAGTTGCTTCTTTGTTTGAGAACTATCTATCATAGATATTTACTTTCGTAATAAAATTTTTTTCTCAAAGTATATTCTATTTTATACGATACAATTAAATATTTATTCTTATTTAATTTCCAGATCATCACATTTTTAGACTAATTCGATCTCGACTCGGATCGCTTTCACAAAATCTAATTCTTTCTTGGAATCACTTTACCAGTTTAATCTAGACTTATCCTGAATCGCATCCTTATAATTTAATTTTTATTTGAAGTAAGATTAAACTCACAATTCTTTTAATAACATTATAAATAAAAATATTATTTTAATAATAATTTCAGATCATCTGAAGGTCGAAATCAAAATCAAGTTAAGTGGAAGTCGGGTTTGGCTTAAATAGAAGACTACAAAAGATACGGTGTGTTTCAGCTGTCTGTCGCTGAGTCTGACGTTCAGATCCACTCTAAAAAGCACACAGTACCGAAACACTGATACCGCTGTATCTTCTTATTAGTTACCTTCTTTCTTCTTCCGCTTCCCCTCTCTTTCTGCTACGCCATGTGTGACTCTGTAATGTAATGTCACTGTTCAGATATGGACATCTTTAAGGCGTCTTTCATAGAGGCGGCTATGGAATTGAATTCTGACTCTCCGCCTAGAATTTGAAGCTTCTTTTTCTTCACCGGACAAAAACCCTTCTTTTTATCTTCTCCTTCCCCTCCTCAAAATGTCAAATCTTGCTGTCATCATGCCAAAGTAACAAGTATTATAAATAATTGGATTGTGCTTTGATCAACTCTGTTTGGTGCCTTTTGTCTCTTCCATTTTGTACTTTTGTTACGAACCCATCTCGTAGAATCTCTCCAAAAGCTAGTTCAATTCGAGTTTCTCTTCAAAGATTCATTGTCATCATTTCATTTCAACATATTCGTGAGCCAGAGATGGGTATATCCAATGTTGTTGTTAGTCTCTGGCTCTCCATATTCTTCATCCTCTTGGTGACAAATTTCTCCTTTCTATTAGCCACAACTAGTAATTCTACTCCTGCCATTTCTGATAATGAGAACAATGGAAATATGGTCCTAGCTCCACCACCTCAGCCTCTTTACACATCAAGGAAAGTATCAGCATTTAGGCCYAGCGTAGCAGTAATAGTAGGAGTTGTCACCACTATTTTCTCTATCACATTTCTACTGCTACTCTATGCTAAACACTGCAGAAGGGGTGATAACAGCACCGCCTTCTTCAACAATTCAGTAGGATATTATCCCCCTGCAACTGCTCGGAAAAACTCCGGTATAGACAGGGCTGTCATAGAATCACTCCCCATCTTCCGTTTTGCTTCCTTGAGGGGTCAAAAAGATGGCCTTGAATGCGCAGTTTGCTTGAACAAATTCGAACCCCCTGAAGTTCTACGATTATTACCCAAGTGTAAGCATGCTTTCCATGTCGAGTGTGTGGATACATGGCTCGACGCCCACTCCACTTGCCCCCTTTGTCGTTACAGGGTTGACCCGGAAGACATTTTGCTAGTGGAAGACAATAGGATTATGTACCACAACGATGCTTCGAGGGCTCCATCAATGCAGCAGTCCCCGAGGGAGTTATGTAGCGTTTCCAGATTATCCGGCAGGCACTCTTTTGCAGGCAGTTCGTTGGAAGTGATTTCAGAGAAAGGTAAGAGTGATTCGACGTCTTTCGTGCCCAGAAGGTCACTGGATAGCTGGAATTCTAGGAAGAAAAGAAACACAGAGATGGTGTCGATTGGATGCTCTGATCGAACCAGAAAAGACGGGCTTTTGCTGGCGGATAAGACAAGCACAGTCACAAGTGCGGAGCAAAGACGCCTGGAACACAGGATCATAATTTCCGGAACCACCATACTTGAAAGTGACCGACCGAATCATAGATGGAGTGATGTACAGCCGTCAGATTTGTTGTTCTTACAGTCTGAGATGATTTTAAGCGATAGCCGCCGTTTCCTAGGGTCGTACAGAGGATTGAGGCCGTCGGTGAGCGGCGGTGGTAACGGTGGAGGAATTTATGAAGGGAATAATAATGGCCATACCGGTGGCAGGAACGAAATAAATGCCCGAAGCGTGTCGGAACTCACGGGATTGAGTAGATTTAGGAGTAAGGAGCAACAGTATGAGTATCAGCAGCAGCAACAACGACATCGACAGGCCCGGGCTGTTTCGAGGTGGTTGGCTTGGATTTCTCAACCTCAAACTCTGCAACAGCCAGCTGTGCCGCCCCCGCCGCCACCAACTTCTCCTCCTCCTCCTCCTCCTACTCTGGTTGTTGTTTAGCTTAGATTAGATTTGTTATACTACGCACTTGATCAGATAACCCAGAAACGAATTTCTTATTAGATTAACAATTCTAAGAGATAGTATATTCTTCGACAACTGAAATCACCAAGAATCGACCCAAGAAATGTGAAAAGTTTGAAGTTGCCGAAGGAAGTTTTGTCTTCTTGTTTCATGGGTGGGTCAATGTACGAGCCAAGCCAGCGAGCTACCATTTGGAGAGCTCCGTTTCGAGGTTGGTTTCAGAYATGGCGCTGGAAAGTAGATGCTGCCGAAGTTCTCAAATGGTGAATTGCACAGTTTGATAACTCATCCAAAGGTCGAAGAGATGGCCAAATGGTTGCCTTCACAACTATTCARGTTAATGCCCTACTGCTACCTACACATGTTTGTGTTCTAGTTTTCACTCTCTTGTGAGATAATGCACAATTTTGTCAATTAAAAAAAAAGAGAATTTGGAGAATTTCTCAGTCATTTGASCAATTGGGATCGATCAATTTTCATTGAACGGCTCTGAATAATGATGGTAAAGGTTCATAATTTTAAATGTTTGTAAATTATTCTTAATTATAACCCTTTAACAAAAACCAAATTACGATCCGTTAATGTGCCGAGAACTCCCAGGAGTGGCTTAGTCCAGGTGCTCAGAGTGCACGAGCGTTGCTAGCCATTGTGCTCGGACGTGGCAGGACGCGTCTTTCCTTGGCTGGTTGAGTACCTAGGCATTGGAAAAAAAAATATCTTTAGCCGTTTAAGTTAATTGAAATGGTGTAACTCTCCAAGTTATCTTGAGACTCGATAGCAACCTCTAAGCTGGTGATGGGATGTGGAAGGCCGAAGTTAGCCCGCCTGGGCAAGAGCACGAGTTGAGCGTGTTTGGGACGTAAACCTCTGCATATGCCAAGAGTCTACGAGCATGCTAGAAGATGTGTCGAGGTCCCCTGAACACAGCTTAGCCTAGGCACAAAACTTGCTCGAGAGTTGCTAGTCAAAATGCTATACTAAAAAATCTTTAATCGTATGACAGAGAAATATCTGAACTGTCCAAATATATTAATGTGGCTTAGATATAAGATTAGGAGACAAACAAACAAAAACCAAGCAATTTGACTTGTCGGATTTAGARCAATTGTTCTTTTAAAAAAACGACACGAGTATAATCCATGCTTAGTTTGCAAACCAACTATAAAGGGACAAGGTTTGCTGGCAATTAACATAAGCACAAGTCATATTCCTGGCTTACTTTTAACGACAATGCCTCTTATGAAGAGCTGTTTCTTCTTTGCATCTTTTTTCTAGATGTCCACCTTCCTTCCACAATCGAATCTCGTGTCGTTCTTGATTTGAAAATTATTATTGAAGATCGATGATTCGAATTTTATTTATCTCAATTCATAAAACTCTCGAGTAATTAAGTAATTGGACAAGTGATTTTGTTATGCCTAATCTTATTCCTTCTTGTCGTACAAAAAGACTTGGGATTGAAACGTGGAGTGGCAAGAATTCACAAATAAACGCTTTTCTTGCAATTACTTTATAATTTTAGTGAATTTTCTTTGCCTCTATAATCATAATTTCTTCTTCATATTCTAAAGTTTCTTACATAAACATGTGTATGCTATTGTTTATTTCTATATTTTTTTAACAATTCTTTTTACACATTTACGTAGAATGAAGTTTGATATTTTTAAGAAGGTTTTGAATTCAAACATTCGGAGTGAAGCAAATAATGTAAAAAACTTTATCCCTTTTATCGTCCCTTTGGACTGAGATCCAAAGGCGTCAAAGCAAAAAATTCGAATATCATGTGRTTCAAAGAAAAAGATTTTTTCTCGACTCAAAATTGATGAAATTGGAGTCAAAATTTTTTTATACCGAATGGTTCAAAGAAAAAAGAAAACAAATTCCTCGTGACTCAAAATAAAAGGAATAAAAATCAAAATATTTTGAATATCGGGTAATTTAGAAAAAAAATAAACACTGACAATTTCGAATTTGAAAATGGCAAGAGAGCAGTAAAAGATCCTCCATGCAAACACGTTTCAAGCGGTTCCCCAATTTCTGCACCGAAAAGAAGCATAAAGTTTTCCGGGATAAAAAAAAGGAGAAAAAAGAAAAAATCCTTACGACGAGACGTCTGGCATTCGTTATCCAAAGAAAAATTGTAGTGATGGATTTTGCTTCCCTTTCCGCCGCTTGCCGCTCTCACACTTTCGTCATTAAACTCCTCACCTACTTAAATTGCAAACCGGAAAATTTTTTTTTTTTACATCGCTGCATTGGCCTTTCTCCTCTTTCTTCTTCAGTCGAGACGGTGGTGTTTTAATCTGATCCGATGAAGTGGTGGCAGATGCTTAGGCGAGCTTGCGCTTTTATCGGTGATCGTGTTAAAGCGCGCAAAATTGGTTAGTTATTTTTAATTTTTCTAATCATTTTTTTTCAAAAGTTAATATCAACTTAGTACAATCACATTTTATTTTTTTTGGGTTTTCATGGTGATTATATCGRCGGATTTCATTTATCGTTTTCATACCTTCTAATATAAAGTCGAGTAGATGATTCATTGAAGAATTTTCATTTCTCGCTCTCTCGCTCTCCCTCATTTGGGAGGAGAGAATTAGCCGGAAATATACATGATTAGTTGATAAATTTAATATTCGATCGATCTTTCACTTCCGCCTATATACTCTCATTGATTTTACCGATTGAATAAATTTAAGAATAAATTAATCATTCCATCCATCCTATCTCACTTGATTTTTTTTTTTTTTTGTATCAATCACTCCCTCCTATAGTCTCTCATTTTTTTTTTTCTTTTTGATTTTGATGTAAATATACTTTGATGGATTAAATAAATTTAAGATTCAATTTATTACTTCATCGAGGTCTCTCATAACCACCGCCTTGATACTCTAATTTGACTCCGACTACTTCAAGGATTTAAGTCGGAAGGACCCGTAAAGTGTCTGAGCATTTGATATAGAGAGTAAATTTCAATTTCCTTTTCTTCGGACGATAGAAATATCTATTATTTCTCATTCATTCTTATTTGTATTTAATAGCTTCAAATTTTTTAATACAACCTCTACTACAGTTTATCTATTACATCAATTCAAACACGACGTGAGGAGAAGAGACTATGATAGATGTATGAGAGAATGTGTAGTAGGTAGTGTATTAAAGAATCCCKAGCCGAATAAATCCATCCATGCACAAGATCGATTAACCAATGGTCGATTGTATCCCCTAGGTCAAAGCCTGCATGAAATCCATATCCGAGATAAATCCTTCTCATTTCATCTTTCAGCCATCRTAGGCCTCAATGTTGACATTATCTTGTGCAATCTGATTCTTTGAGATTCATCAACAAGCTCAGAACTGAGAACGATGGTCTCTCTCTGATCTTGGCAGCTTCAACAGTTTACATCGATCGGTGATTCCCTCTTTTGTTTAAAAGGTTTGGCAACCATTGCCATTCTGATCAAGATAGATTGATAGATAGGAGAGATGATAAAAGCTTTTGTGTTTATGCAGGAAATGGCAAATCTAGGAAGATGATCAGCAATGGTGGGAATGGCATTGACAAAGGGCTTCGAAGTCTTCGTGATGAAGTAGAGACTTGTGGGTATCCAGATGTGCATGTTATGTGGGATATTCTGAATCGATTACAGGCTGAACAGGCAACTCATCAAGCTGCTGCTGCTACTACTACTACTTCCAAGAGGAAGAAGAAAGGTCGATCTTGGAGGCCTTTCTTTTGCTCATTTTCTTTGCTCCATTAATGACTTCTGTGGTATATTTTGTAAATATAGTGGATAAGATATTAATATGTATATACTATTTGTAGGATATATATATACAAATATATATGTATATGATAGTTGGATTTAATATAAGAGTGAGATATTTATTCTCGTTTGAGCTTATTAGCTAAATCGAATTTATACATTTGGACTACAAAATTTCAGTATAGTTATTAAGTTAAACTTGCCTCAACCAGCTATAAATTTAATATGCAATCGGTTGCTTCCGCTTATTGAAGAGTTCAATGTCCATACAACATCAATGAGTTATCTTAATTATCAATTTACCCCAATTAAACCAGCTTTAACCGGCCATCATCAAGTTAGGGTTAAAGCTAATTTTCGAATGATGGATTAGCTTAAGTCAACTAAAGAGGGAGGATTGGAATGCATCTTCAAGATCGACAAAGCTTTCTCCATGAGGAGCTTGGTTATTAGTCAAATTAAAGAAAGAGTGAAATTAATATTAAAAATATTTACRTACATTTATAATATTCTTTATTTTTTAAAATAACTATCCTTCTATATGGACTTATGCATGTAAAGTGATTATAAAATTTTAAACAAAATAATAATTCTAATATTTTTTTTAGTTAGTCAAAATAATATTTTAAAATTGAATAAAAATAATCAAAACGGAAGGAAGGTGTCTCAGCCCTCTAATCATAAGATTTGTGGGCCAAAGTCCATTGGAGATTACTTGATTTCTGAATATTTTGATTACGGTTTATGCATGTTGCGCTCATGATCCAGGCCATTAGTCATTCACAAATCAGCCCAAAGGAAAGGAGACCTGGTAGGCTTGGGCTACAATGGGGCCGACCTCTTGCAAGTTCCAACTGCTAAAAGTGCAAAACAAATTTTCTTGGATCGTTGGCTCTCTCTCTCTCTTTATATTCTATAAAAATCCGTTCTTCTCAACCACAAATCAAATGTTCAATCTCTTGTTAAAATGGAAGTTTAGGGCTCCAGCCTCATCCCTCTCTCACAACTATGAGCACAGGTCGATTAAATTTTTGTGGGGTATCGTAATAACATAAAGGGTTTCGACGCCTTATAATTATGGTTTATGAGATCAGATATATCCTTATAATTATGATTTATGAGATCAAATATATCCTAATAAGTGGCGTTGTCTTAACTTTAAATTTTTTCCGAGTGAATATACTATAATAGTTTGCTGAAAATATAACCGGTTGGGCACCATAATGTCAAATATCACCTTAATTTTGAAGGACGTTGTCCCTTCAAAACTCAAAAGAATATCACATGTGCAGGAACGTGTGCAATGGCGAGGACTGAGGAGTATAAAAAACCATTCATCACATATGCAAGTGCTCATCCTTTGCTTATCTAATAAATCAAACCCTAAATCCATCTTCTTTATTAAATCCAGAATCTTTCTCTTCCCTCTGTGAGAGTATGTTGATAAAAAAACAAATCCCTCTTATCTCTTGTTTGTGTAAAACCTCCACTTGCCCAACTCATATATATATATATATATATACATATGGTCATGAAAATTCGTACGTTATTATACTCTAAATTGTAATGAATAAATTGGTTTTAAGTCTTTTAATACTTTACCTATTATACATTTTTACATCATGTAATTAGTCATTTCATTTGTTCAAGATAAGGATAAAAATATCATTTTAATAGTATGTTTGAATTAATTTATTAATTTCTTTAATATGTATATTTTAATCTATTCTGAAAAGACAGTGTGAATACTTGTTGTTGAAGAGGTATAAATTAAGGTAGCTGAGGGAGGAAATAACCATTTGATCAACCCTTTATGACAGTAACTTTCTTAGGGTTACTTTTTGTTTTCATTTATACAACTCATGCATAAGGGAAGATAAGGACACATGACCCTTTTTTTCTTATCAGTGAAGGTTCATTAGTTCTCTGAATCTGTCACAGAATCTTAACATTAATTTCATTTAGTAACTCTTTTTTGATTTATGCTGGTGTTTCTTGCAACTTGCAGCAGAGTTTTATAGCCAGAAGAGCGATTTCTCCACATTTTCTCTGTGTGCTTTGAGCACTTCTGCTAGCTTCTGTAGCAACCATGATTACTGGAAAAGATATCTATGATGTTCTAGCAGCAGTAATACCTTTATATGTTGCTATGATTCTTGCCTATGGCTCGGTCAGGTGGTGGAAAATCTTTACACCAGATCAGTGCTCCGGAATCAACCGTTTTGTGGCGGTTTTTGCTGTTCCATTATTGAGCTTCCATTTCATCTCCAGCAATGATATTTATGCCATGAATTATCATTTCATTGCTGCTGATTCATTGCAGAAGGTTGTCATTCTTGGAGCCCTCTTTCTATGGCAGGCCTTCAGCAAAAATGGGAACTTAGAATGGATGATCACTTTGTTTTCACTGTCAACACTACCAAACACTCTTGTCATGGGCATCCCTCTTCTTAGAGCTATGTATGGAGATTTCTCAGGGAATCTAATGGTTCAAATTGTGGTTATGCAGAGCGTTATTTGGTATACTCTCATGCTGTTCATGTTTGAATATAGAGGAGCTAAGCTCCTTATTACAGACCAGTTTCCTGAGACTGCAGCCTCCATCACCTCCTTCCGTGTTGAGTCTGACGTTGTTTCACTTAATGGTCGTGAGCCTTTGCAGGCTGATGCTGAGATTGGAGATGATGGTAAGCTACATGTGGTGGTTAGAAAGTCATCCGCCTCTTCAATGATATCCTCATACAACAAGGGACTGCATTCAACGGCAATGACCCCAAGAGCATCAAATCTAACTGGGGTGGAGATCTATTCTGTTCAATCTTCTCGAGAGCCAACACCAAGGGCTTCGAGCTTTAACCAGACAGATTTCTATGCCATGTTTGCTAGTAAGGCTGCAAGTCCTAAACATGGATATACGAATAGTTTCGGTGGTGGTGTAGGAGGGGATGTCTTTTCTCTGCAATCCTCGAAAGGGCCAACACCAAGGACATCAAACTTTGAAGAGGAAATGATGAAGATTGGAAAGAAGAAGGCAGGAAGAAGTATGAGTGGAGAGTTATTTAACAATGGCTTACCACCTGTTTATCCTCCTCCAAACCCCATGTTTTCAGGCTCAGGTGGCCCTAAGAAAAAGGAAAGTGGCAGTGGAGCAATGCCTAACAAGGAGCTTCACATGTTTGTTTGGAGCTCTAGTGCCTCCCCAGTGTCCGAGGGAAATTTGAGAAATGCAGTTAATAGAGCTGCTTCAACAGAATTTGGAGCAATTGATTCTGCTAAGGCTGTTCTTCAACAGGACATAGCTGCTTCAAGAGGTACACTAGGAACAAGAATTTCACATTGCTTGGGAAATTTACCATGACATGATTTTCCATTTCAATCATTGTACTCTTTTAGAATTCTGTACTGAAAGTAATGGYGATCACATGCAATTTTTTTAGCAGGAATCGGAAGTCCAGCRTCAGGAAAAGGCAATGGCAATAGGGAGATTGAACAAGAAGATGCTTTGAAATTTCCTGCCAAAGCATCGCCTTTCCCATGCCAGAAAAAGATAGACCTGGAAGATGGAGCTGCGGGCAAAAAGCACCAGATGCCTCCAGCAAGTGTCATGACTAGACTTATTCTGATCATGGTTTGGAGAAAGCTCATAAGAAATCCCAATACTTATTCAAGCCTTCTAGGCATGATCTGGTCTCTCATATCATTCAGGTATCTCATTTTTCTCTTCTTGTGTTCTAATAGAAATAAGATTTTTGGTACTGAACCTTCTAAATGATCACGAACTAATAAATTTCAAATTATAATGATTCCCTGAGTTGTTGTTGATGGTCAGGTGGAATATCCAAATGCCTACAATTGTCAAAGGATCAATATCCATCCTTTCTGATGCAGGTCTTGGAATGGCCATGTTCAGTCTAGGTATTGTCTCCTTTACCTAATTAACATGTCTGTAGCTTTCTAAAGTTCAAAATACAAAATAGTCATACATTTTCTTTTCTTGAAAAAGGTTTATTCATGGCTTTGCAACCAAAGATCATAGCCTGTGGAAAGTCCGTCGCTGCATTTTCAATGGCTGTTAGGTTCTTAACTGGTCCAGCAGTAATTGCAGCAACCTCTATTGCTATTGGCCTCCGAGGAGTACTCTTACATGTAGCCATAGTCCAGGTACTTCCTCCAAATTCACAAAAGTTCCCAATCCGTTTTAGCAAATGTAAACTTAGTTTGATTCTTGATTGTCAAGCTTAACTTTGATTTCTTGAATATGCAGGCTGCTCTTCCCCAGGGCATTGTCCCCTTCGTGTTTGCCAAAGAGTACAATGTCCATCCAGACATCTTGAGCACAGCGTAAGTCTCTGATCCTGTAGCTTCTGATGCAAAAAACTGATGTGAAATTGTCAGTGAGGAAACATACGTAGTTATTAATCTGAGAACTGTGGAATCTCTTGCAGGGTTATCTTTGGAATGCTGATTGCTTTGCCGATCACCATACTCTACTATGTGCTTCTTGGTCTGTAAGTTTTGAAGGCAGCAGGAAAAGAAAACATATTTTGATGAATCCAAGACACAGACTTTGTCGATCAACGGTGCAATGGCTTAAAAATATGCCATCAGATTCAGTGCAAAGACTTGGAAACCATATGCCTCCTGCATGTGATCACTGCTGGGATTTATTATATACAATTTCTTCATTTTTTTAGTAGTTCTTTAGGATCATTTTCTTCTTCAAGTTTCAACTTTCTTAGGCTGCTAGTTAGGCAGAAAGTACTTAATCTAGTYGAAAAGTAATGGGGATGGTAGAAAAGTTTGTGTACAATTGACTGCTTATTTTACACTGGTATCGATGCTCATTTCTTCATCAATTATGTGGATGAAATTATCGTACTTTATATGATGAGGGCAGAAGTTTAGTTATATAAGGGATTCATTTCACTCTTCTTTTTAAACATAACATAAAATTTGATTAGAGTTTTTTAATACAGTTTCTGCTATATAATCCGAGCATGCGGATGACATAGCAAGATGTGGACCAGAAGATGCTAAGCCATTGGCCGGAAGCCCACAATTTCAACTCAAAGTTTGGTGTAGTCTCCATACTAAACAAACTGTTTTATAACTTTTATCCCTTTTGATATTTGCAAGATTTGAAACCCAAGAAGTCAAACGAGGACGGTTTGAGTTGAAGACACTTCAAGTCCAAAGAACTCTCTATTTTCTAATGTCATTTGTGATGGTAGAGAGTTGTTTATTCCGATAATCTTGGCTTTGGCACAAACAGGTGAAGTTGTATTTATATCCACATGCATGTGAATGCTTGAGTTTGACACTGGAAAACAATTTAGGTATCATTGGGAAGAGATAAGACTAGCTTCAATGCCTGTTCGATATAGTATTAAAATGGCTTGTCATGTGGGACATTGATTAGGAAACAGCCAGAAACTCAGAAGAAGTTCCAAATCTAAATTGTCCAAAAACAGTCTACTTTGTAGTTTAATGATGATTTGATTGATGACAAAATGAAACTGGTTCAGACATGCATGTTTTCTTTGTCTAGTTGGGAGGACATCTTCAAATCTATGCTTAAGATTCCTCTGTGATTGTTGCTCAATCAAGAACACAAACAATTGGGATCTTCTCTTTTCCTGCTGCTTCTCACTAGCCTGATCAGATCTATCATAAGTCATCACCAGATCAAGAACACAAACAATTGGGATCTTTTCTTTTGGATTAGCATCCAAAAGATGTCTTTTTGGGATGAATTCTGAGTCTCTTTCTTCCCAGGTAAATCTTTGCAGAAGCTTTTTACTCCACAATTGCTGCTTCTTTAAACCATCTTAGGCATGCACAGAGACTAAATGGACTCTGCAGAGTAGCTTCTATCACGGCTTGATTTAGCAGTAAAGCACTCGAGAGTCGTTCCAGTGAGGTTGTGAAATGCAATCTACGATTACTGTTCTCCCAATGAGAACAATCACTTCTGTAATATGGCAAGTCATGCCATCAGGCTGACAAAAAGGAATATCATACCATCAATCTTAGGGTGGAAATCTTGCAAGTTTCAAGACTGGAGATTTCCTGACTAAAGAACTAAACAAAAGTAGTGGAGACGATCATTGAAGGATCATTGAAGAAATAGTCTAAGGAATAAGTACTTGACTCGTATTTAAGTATAGAAAACTGAGGGTAACAGAGGCAATCAATGAAGTTTAGATTTGAAGTCACCAAACTAGCTAAACTCTTTCTCTTATTGCTCAAATCATCCACTAAAGATTTAGCTCAAGAAACAGTACATGTGCCGATGTTCCTCGAACTGTCATCAAGGAGAACAGAGCCAGCACAACGCCAACACATTCTTCCCTTCAATACCGTATTCAAAATCGGTTCCAAACACGATATTCCATTTAAATTTTTCTGCATGCAAAGTGAACATTTGCTTCTATGTGAAATGAAAGCATATGGAAATGCAATGTATTATTGTAACAGCAATTTCGCAGCCTCACGTGGACAGCCAAAGAATGCTGATTTTGATTTTATATACTAGTATAAGTTTGGGATTTGATGCAGATTCTGCTTACTGCCATCTCTGAGACATTGTCCCCATTAAAGAAAAGGGAGAAGAATTTCTGTAATCCCAAGAGAAGACACTAGGCATCTTGTGACAGCAAAAGCTCTGGTTATCTATGGGGGACATCCACATCCCCAGAAACTCCCTTGTTCTCTTTGGTATTTGATGATATCTKCCCAACTTACTGGTTTTTGTTTGCTTTGACACTACTACCACGAAAGACAACAACCCTCAACATATAACTACGAGTCACCATCTACAAATCAAAGTTAGGAGCAACTACCAGGTACCCAGGGAACACAGAAACGAAAAACCTCTCAAATCCCACCTTTCTGAAGTCCAAAATCCTCAACCGTGGACTGATTAAAATCCTTATGAGAAAGCTGGGCTTTGAAACAGGACATTATGATGTTTCTTCTCCCATGATGTGAAAATATTGAATAGCATTAAGTAAAACAACCTGAACAGTCTAAATCAGCCATGCTAAATTTCAGCATTTTCAGCGAATAATTTTAGCCCCGGAAAGTTGCTGCTCTCTATTTATCAGTTTAGTAGGCTAGATTATGAAAATCTACCTAGCATTTTACAAGTAATGAATACTAGATTTCTTCAGGGCTCAACATGTTACAAGCATGACAGCGAAATCAATGCAGAGAGAGACTCCCCAAGCTATATCATATCCAATTTCTTCCCGAGTTCTTCCAATATTTCCATGTCCATTTCTTCAAACAAGTGATGCACAGATGAAAAAGCAGAGTACTAGCTAAGTATAGGAGAGGTGATACTGACTGAATGTAGTACCTAGAACTAAAACTTGATAATATGACCATACAATTTGGTTCAATCCATTTGTTCAATAAACTATGTGTTTCCCTCGACTACTAAATCATACCAAATACAAATCAAGATTTAGTTCCTGCGGCAAGAGAGAAACGAAAGCATGAAACCTTCTTGCAGCACTTCCTACAAGAGCTTCTATTTCAGATAACCAACTGATGAGAGAGTTTACAAATGTTTATAAAATTTGTAGCACTCTATATGATTATCACCTTGAGAACATATCATGTATGAGAAGTCAATTAACAGCACAAGGTGAAAGAAAGTCCACTTGTTGCTAAATTTCCTTCTTTCACGAAGGCTTGAATGTTTTGCAGAGAAATATAACCGATATCAAAAACTTAAATGTTCTTATGGAGTTAATTGATAGAACTTAAAAATTTAACTGGATGATGCAGAAGTCAGAGAGGGGAAAGATACGAAACTCATATTTCAATCACTCGTAACAAATATGTAGTTTGAGCACATGACTGGGTAAATATATAAAGGGGAATGAGTGAGAGAGAGAGAGAGAGAGAAGAAAAGCCAGTATATTGACCGGGAAAACAAATAATCCTAAATGAATCTCAATAATGTAAAGTCAAATTACTCGTTCTGGTCCTTTGAAATAATCATATACACTCCCTCATAAGGGCCTTTATCAAGACAATCATTACATGATCCCAAATGGGAGTGGGAGTATGTGGCAGTTAGCTATCAGACTTAGCCACAGGAATAGAACTCTACTGCAGAACTGGACAGCACTCAAAATTGAAAGATGAAAGAAATTCATCGCCAGGGTTAGTAATATCATTTTTCAGTATAGGATACTTCCACACTAAACATGCTCGTCGCCATAACATCCATCATGGCCCTCACCATTTTCTTTGCTGAACTTAGATTTAGCTATAGAAGATTGTCTTGAAGATGTTTTAGCTGATTGGTGTTGAGATTGTAAGTTAAGGTAGGTGTAGGCAGACATACCCCCCAGAGCCACTGTTGCGCCCAAGATGCTAGTCATTCCAGGGTTGGAACCAAAGAGAAGGAAACCTCCGAGAAGAATGACACAAGTTTTGAACTGTCCGAGGACCACATGGGTGGTTGCAGAAGTAGCCCTACATACATAAGATAGAGTGATGAAGTATTCTGTTACAGCCTCACTCAGAAAGAGAAAGTTTACATTTATGACATCTAACAATAATAAAAGAAGTCTGAAAGCCAAAATAGAATAATATCAGATAATTGCACAGCAGTCACAATGAGAATGGCAAACAACTTATTACAAGGTATAAATGTGAAGAGAGAAAAACAAGTTATTAGATTTTACATCTAGGGCAGTATGACATGCTGGCCATACACACATTGAAGAGAGACAGAGAGTCGAAGATCAACTCATTTCCTGTACATAGCAATTTGTCTACAATTTTCATTTTACGAATAATTGTTGAAGTTTGTTAACAATTTGTGTTGTGCTTCGAAAATACCCGGGTAGATTTGTCACTCAAGTATCACCAGTGAATGCATTAAATCTAAACTAGAAAAGTATAATATTCAAAGACTACTGTAACCTCCAAGCAATATTAAGAAGGCCCAAACTTCAACTGCATACAGAGAATCACCAAGCTTCCAAGTTTGCCTTGTACTAAATCACTAGAAGCCTATGTTTGAGGTTTCACTTCCTTTCAATATGCAAAAGCTCAGGCCTTTTCCCCTCAAAATTTTGCAGTGGAAGTACTCATTTGACATCCCCTGGACAACACCTAAGTTATCAAACTTCCATTGTCTCTTTTGTGTATGTTCYTCCTGACAGAAACCGACACACTCTTAATGTGAATTTGCACATCAGATCAGAAACAAAAGTCCCTAGGAAACTAAAGATGCCAACTTATGACAGATTATCGACACCAACATTAACATTTTCCAACACCTTCTGGTCAGTCAGCATCAAAACCAAAACCTGGAGATCAGCTTAAGTAAATCAACTCAACAAACCCAGTTCTGCCTTAATTTATCAGGGTCCAATTTCTAGCATAATAAAGGTTAGGCTACTTGTTCACATACTAAAATATAATGAAGAAACAACATCTCTTCAGACTTTATTTAGAACTTCAAAAAGAAACAAAAGGTAAACATGAATGGGAAGCCAGAATCTATATTTGGTTGGAATATTTCATTTATTTTCCCTTTAAAATTGCTTAGTTCAAAAAATATCTTATGAAACTCATGGTATCTGCTGAAATGTGAGGAGAGATAGTGTTAGTAAAAATCATTTCTCTCCTCATTCATTTTCAGTAAAAATAGATTTACCAAATAAATTTTGCATAAGTGGCATGGCAAGGATGAACTAAAAGCAAAAGGACATAAACATAAATCACTTACCCAAGTGCTAAGGCACCTGACCACTGCAGCAAGAAGCCAAGAACAGCAGAACCACCAATAATTGCAGAATTGTACAGGTTCCAATTAAAGGAAAGGAGACCAGGAGGATCAAGTGATGGCATCATCATCAACAGAAAGAACAATGTAATAGGCGTGGTCTTCCACATTAGCCTGCACAGTGTTTCAAAATCTCAGAAACTAATTTGACAATAACGTGCTACTCCACAATCTATGGGATGGGACAATTAGAAGAGTAGAATCGAACACCAAGAGTTCTAAAGGAGACAAAAAATTTAGCCTGTGTCATACGCAAGGGCAGTCCAGCTTTCCTGCTGTTGAAGATTGGACCACAGTATCTTATTGACTGCACTTGGAATTATCCATGCTACTGCTATGCAAGCACCAAAAATATGAAATTGCAGATCAGTTACCGTAGCAACAGCAACGCCAATAGATACTACAGCAAGTGCAAGAACCTGAAAAGTAAAAATATAAGAATCACTGGTCTAGCAAAGGAAACGTAAAGATTTTCCTTGTAGGATGAGGCTAGAGGCTAGACATGGATGCATAACATAATGCATACATTCSATTCGCCAAGATAATGCTGAAGGTAGAACAAAACAAGCATTAATGTCCTTAACAAATTCTGAATTCTGCTGAAAATGAAGAACTGCTGATTTCAGTGTTGATGTACATGTACATGCAGGGCACAGAAGACCTCACAAAACAGTACTATCTAGAGGCATGACCCTTCAACCCTTATATTTTGATTTTGGATGCTAGTTTTAGGAATAGAAGTTGCGTATACCTTGGGTTACAGTCAATCCCATTCACGCAAATTGTGGACTGGGACAAGGGAAAAAAATGAAATGATTTTTCTGTAAGATCTTTGCTTGACAATATAATGAAATTTTACCAACTCCCAGGCACATTTAGAACATTCATGGTCCACAAAATATCTCCAATTAGCATTCAGTATAACTCTATAGGGTAAAGTACCAGGAGARAGATAATAAATTAGAAGAAAAAATGAAACAGAAACACCAGTAGCTGCAGGGAAGCTTAATATTTATATGAATACAAATTCAATTATTTCATATCTAACCTAAATCACTAAAAAAACAGACTAACATAAAGACTACCTAAAGAGGAAAGAACAAGGAAATTCCATTCTCCCACATTCCCCAAATTTTGTGATTATGCAACATCCAAGAACTAATATAACATGTCAAAGTACTAATAAATTAACAAATCTAAGTATGAAAGCTATTATCTTTTTAAACAGCAAAACCTAAAATAGATTTTATAAATAYGTAACTCTTCCAGCATAGCCGTTTTCAGTAGATAAAAGCGTCATGGATAAGACTATAACAGTGGGAGCAGCAATCTCGGTCATATATGGAAACTAAATGCAATAATATCAAGGTACCTTAGGGCAAGAAATTTTTTTCCGGAAGAAAATGAATTCAGCTAGAACAATAGCTGGTGTCACTGCAATTTTAGCCATCTGATAAAATCCTACACTGAAAATTTACACTTTGATTASGACTTTAAAGTTCAAATGACAATTGCTAAGTGAATAACTGCTGMTGCTGGGTCTCACCTATTATATTTCAAGCTAACATTTGCAAGGCCAGTAGAGAGAGACATAACTATGCCAAGGGACAATAATGAAGAATATTTTGTCGACTTTGATGGCGGTGACAAAGAAAGGATGGAAAGAGCATTTAGGATTGCCATTATGAACCAGCTACATATGTAATGAATAAAGCTTAGGAAAATTGGATAATTAAATCCAACTTTGACAAGTACCTGTAAAAATCATTGTAAAACAGAAAGTTAAACTTTAAAGGTCAAAAACTAGCAGGTGTACATGAAGATGAAATAGGATAGACGTGATAGACTGACCAATTTGTTCATCAAAATAATACTAACAGAGACCAAAAAGTTGAATGAAAGAGCCACAGTGGGCCCCCATAACGGCTGCTGTTGACGCTTTGTACTTCCTAGTACTCGTAACTTGCTAAATAAGGAAGCTCGTACTTCCTCCAATGCTTTTCCTAGCAGAGATCACCCATAGAGATACATAAAGTATTGCAAAGAAGTATCCTGAATCCTCGGTTTATTATTTATAGAGGACACCATCACAAAGAAAGCAAATGAATTGCATGAAAGTGTTTACATTGTGACTAACAATTAACAACAACTTCATCTAATTCTAGCTTTTGGTGTTTACTACACCCCGATTATAATTTTTTTTAAATTATAGCAAATCAATCAGAATGCAAATCACATGGCTCACATTGGGAATGATCACCAGCCATATATTTCATTCTTGGCTTTCAAGACGTTAAATAGATCTTCTTAAGTGAAAGAGAAGCCACATTTATTGCCAATTGATTACTGTTCCAAGTTTACCAATATTCAGGAAATCTAGGAAAATTGAAAGAGAAACCTTATTAGCTATCGAAACCATATTAAAAAATGAGTTGCATTTTGGTTATCAAATATTTTGCTTTAATCAATCTGACTAAGGATATTCAAATTGAAGTCTTTAAACTATAAGATATACAACTTTACCTTTATGTTTTCTTAATTCATTAGTTCTGAGTTATCTGTCATACATGTAAGAATGTGTGTAAAGAATTTTAGACAAGCTGCCTGATAAATTGGAGCAACACTTACAGAATAGTATGGCAATAGCTACCACTAGAAAATCAAAATCCACTTAAACTGTAAGTAATAGGCTGACTTCATTAGAGAAAGCAGAGCCTTCAGCAAAATATATGACTATGCAGAAAGAACAAAAGGATTGAAAATTTTCTAATTTCTCAGGTAAAAAACACTATTTATTCTACACATTCAAACCATTTTGAATTCAATGCTGCAAAGTCAAAAAGAAAAGCAACACACAGTCACAGCACTCACAAATTTAAAATTACTGCAGAATCTTTGTGAATTAATGAAATCCCTTTTCCCTCATCATGATCAAACAGAGAATGAGCATTTATATCGGAGTCCTGATGGAAACAGAACTTAAGGGTAAAGGAAGAAGGAAAAAAGGCAATCAAAAAGAAGAAATTTTTGGTATCACCTCGCACTGCTAAAGAACAATATCAGGAAAAGCCCAGATGCTCAMACGAAGTAAAAATTACTTCTTTGCAAGCAAAACAATGAAAAAATAAAAGGAAGTACCTAAAACATAAAGGCATTTAAAATGTAATGGCAGAAAAAATTAGCCAAGTAGAATTAGTACCTCGTTCACCAGCATCACTGTCCTTCCGTTTGAGAATTTTTCTCACATCTTTTCGCATAAAAAACCCCAACATCTCCTTAAACTTCAACTATCACTACAATCTCTATCAACATGCAGCAGCACCAGACAGCATCTTATGACAAATAAACCAACAAAAAATGAACAAGTTCCCTCTTTTTTTTCCAGAAAATCTTTCTTTTTAAGATTATTAAAGCATAAGCAACTTGCAAAATCTTGTATTAAAATGCGGAGGAATTGACGGAGAGATTTAAGAAAAGGAATGTATCCTTTATGAAAGACAAATCTTGAAGTACAAGAGTTGCAGCTACGAGGACAAGTGGATAATGCACCAATGAGTTTACTGCATCTGAAGAGTAGTACTTTGCGGCCGGAAAAAGGGAAAATCAAGGGGCCACAGACAGAGTCACCGACTGACAGTTATGGTATAATAAATTCAGATAGGGAAAACCATTATAGTTGGAGAAAAATGGAACAACCATTATAGTTTGAGGGACAGGGAGAGAAGAAGAGAAAGAAGAAGAAAAATGGGTGTATTTGATTACATTGTATGCTTCATATATACTGCTGCCAACTGGAAGAGAATTTGACATCTAAACTAGTTCTATATTTATGGATTGSAATGGAAGAGTAGAATTATATCTCAATGTTATTGATTGAGCATAAGAAAGTATTTTTATCACGAAAAGATCTCTATCTAATATAGAATGATATGTTGAGCAAATGAGTTTAATTAACGTTTTACAATCTTTATCAAAAAATAAATAAATAAGTGATATTTTTAATAAGAAATATGATATCTTAAATGAATTTGATTATAGGTTCTATCTTTTTTTAAGAAAGAAATGATATCTTTARCGAGTAAATAAGTTATGACGAAACATAATTAAAATTTTATTTATAGTAAAAAATAATATTGTTCGCTTCCAAATGATTTACCAAAAAACATTATTAAAGTTGATATTTTTTTGGGATTTTTTTAATTTGGTTTTATATGCTGCGATAATGAACACTAGAGGCCCTATTGATGTTGATATTCAAGGCTTGCATGTGCGTTCTATTTATAGTTTTTAGGTGATGAGATTATTGAATTATTGGCCTTATTGTTTAACAAATATTTTGCTTTTGTTGAGATAAAATAGTTAAATTTTTTAGTATATTGATTAATTAAAACTTTGGTTGGATAAAGAAAGTAATGATTCAATCCATAAAAATATAAGGTTTAGAGTATACTGAGGTTGATGGTTAACAAATATATGGTAATGTTTAGATTATTCTGATCTTCCGATTTGATTGTAATATTCATTAATGATTTCGGTTTTTTTGGGATGAGGAAGACTTTAGAGAAGGATAATTTCAATCAGTATTCAAGATAAGCTCTTGCTTGGTCCATCTGGAAATAGAGTTTACAGGAGAAATCACTAATAAGGTGGCCTCATTTATCAAAATGAAATGGATAATCTGGAAAAGCCTTCCACTGGTTATCTTCTAAATGATCATTATCTTAGTTCATAAGGGTTAAAGATGAATGCTAGCAGCAACTGGAGGCTGGAGCAACAGGAGACAGTCTGGGTTTACATCATTTCTTTTTATATCAATTATATCTGGAGTTGCTAAGCTTACAGGAAGAGCACAATGAAATTACATTAAAATTCTGTATATCGAGTGCATATAGGAGTTCTGGTATCATAACCCACAAAGGATACAGACAGAAGTTTTTTTTTTCTCTCAATTTACAATTTGAACAGGGTGCTAGGATGCAGAAAGCATATGTATCTCCATAAAAAGGCTGCTTTATCTGAATAAGGCAAGAGGGACGTGCACCGTCTAGAAGCCGAAAGAATACAAAAATTTCCTCACATCTTGCTGGTGAATTGATGGAGCTATGTCGTGTTAAGAGGATTTCTCACTTGATTCCTCCACCACGCTCGTATGGACATGTTATGTACAGAGCAAGTGAAGAAAACTCGTTAATGGTTAGCAGAAGTTTGTCGTGCAACTAAAGCGGCATAAATTAGTTCATTCCATGAATCAGGGACACCTGGAAGACACCAATGGCTGCAATCTTGTCTTCTGGTGGAGACCTTTCTCCCAGCAGTTGCATTCTTGCCATATATCGAGGGATGGCCATCTTTACGAAAATTTGTCAAYTTTGTCACATTGAGTAACACAACAGGCACTCTCATTCCCTGGATAACCTCCTCAAYGATCTTCATTTTCAAAGGRTAACTATCGAGGATGCTTCCACTTGTAGCAGGTTCTTTCTCCCCTATGCATGTTCCACCTGAATCCCAATCTCCACCTCTGTTGAAAATACAAGGTTAAGAAACTGCCTTTCTTTCAAMGCACGGAAATGAGAAAAGAATATCAGCACTTCTATATGGTGGTGGTTCAATTAAACTGGGCTAGGCAGGATCCAAACCCATTGCTTTTTCATGAAGCAAGAAAATAAACATCATTGTGGCATGTTTGAGACTTCTTAACTAGTTTGCTAAAATATTCCACAAAGTTGGGTTTCGAAGTTCACATATCAGTTTAACCCGGACAACCATTTGAAGTACCTGAAATGAGCAGACGAGTACCCACGATAGAAGACCAGCTTTCCTCGCGGCATGTTTTTATCAACCCACTTTGACCATGTCTTTAAGGCTCTTCTGTATGCTTCCACAGCATCAAATTGCGGATAGATATAGTCACCCTCTTTATAGTAATTCTTCCTGCATYACRTGTCTACACTTTTGAGTTCCCTCTCTAAGACTGCATTCCCTTCTTAGTTGCWATGAMGGAAAAGTGAGTATACGTCGTTTGACTATATAGCAGTATTTTGGTTATCCAGCCAAAGTGCACTTAACAAATCTATTGCATATGATGCTTTACAAATTTTCCCTTTACTTCACCTATACTGAACAGGTTACATGCATTTGCCAACAGAGTATTGTGCCACCATTGCAGGGATGCTCAACARGTGAATTTCTAATYTCACTCGTCRAACATATCCACCTTGAAGGAAAATAACTCAGCATGTGAATGTAAAATAAAAAAATAAAAAAAAGACAAAAGATCATTTAGATTGGAATATCAATCATATGTCCGAAAATAGTGACTCACCCTCTAGCAGTCTTTCCGTGTGTCCACCAGTGTGCTGTGTTGAAGACAAGAATATCAGCTCGCTTCCAACGAGCAGCAGACTTGTCAATGCGGTCTATTGATAGAGTGGGATTTGAATTTCCTCGCGCATTAATACGAATTCCTTCCTTAACAAGGAAATGTGATCGCAC
This sequence comes from Rhazya stricta, assembly GCA_001752375.1. NCBI lineage: Eukaryota > Viridiplantae > Streptophyta > Magnoliopsida > Gentianales > Apocynaceae > Rhazya > Rhazya stricta. The sequence continues at coordinate 1,317,304 of MEJB01000097.1, forward strand.
AAATTCTACTGTGCAGTTATAATCCTGCCAATTGAGTTAAGAGGATGGCTACAATTAGTACAGCATGTTAGATTCTTCTCCCTTTCGGAACAACACGAAAGGAAAATAGGAGGAAATCTTCAACGTAGCAAAAGAAAGAAGATGGAATGTAAAGAAGCCCTTGTGGGATGTCCCTGAAGTAGCATTTGGTTATATGAATGTCTCATATAATAGGCATTATTACTATAGCTTTAAAATTTTGAAAACAGGCATCCTTCTGTAGTTATAAATTCTCTTTGTATCAATTTCTTGCAGCAGAAACCATCAGTGCAAAAGATGTTAAGTTTAAACCAGTATTTGTCAAAATATCAAATCCCTTATAAAAGGAAATATCAGGGAAAACGATCCATTTTAGAAGTCAATGCTCATGTCCTTGCCAGTAATACTTTAAGAAATTACAAAYTTGAAACTACCTCAAACTTGAAGATGTAATAGCCTCTTCCCTTSGTTATTTTGTACCCATGGACTTCATACATTTTGCTCTTGTTTTCTAGACCTTCACGCAAAAGACAGAGAATCGATTCAAACTGATTCCGGTTCATTGAGTCTCCTACCAGCATCAGCCTCTTYCCTCTTAATCYAACCAAAAAATCTGTCGCATTAAATCTGCACAACGAACACCCACGAATGAGTTTCTGCACTGCCATAAAGTAGCCAATAYAACATTCTTATTGTGCCAATRTCYAAACTATTCCATGAAATGTAGTTATAATTAACAAAAGTAGTAAATAGATGCAATTTATCTCTAAGGCGTTAAAGCATGAAAACCTATTAATCCCAAAAAGAAAGAATAAATTGGACTCTTAAAACTATACTTCAAATATTGGACTTCAGAATACATCTCAGCAACAAAAGGAAGCATATTGATCATCTTCTATAATAACCTATTCAACRATCTTATTAGCATAAGTTTTTCCTTCAAAATTTTAGAAGTGGACTGTTACGAAAAAGACTGGTGAGTGCTCTATCTAATAGGGAAGCTTTCTTACCATTGAGAMAACTATTTGGATATGTTTCTCTACTTAATGTAGCAAAATAGAGTTTTAAATTGGATTTAACTGTAAGTAACAGGTTAACAACACTACATTTCCATGAACCAACTCAGATAAAAATGTTACTTACAGAATATAAGGCCAATTTCTAATCTTCAATAAGACTTACACAAATTCTCTAAAGCTTAATAAATTAGGAAACTGTCTCAACCTGGTTTTACAGAGGACATAGTACATTTCCTAGGTCTAACCCAGTCTTCAATTTGTCTCTCTTTCCGATGGTTTCCCCTTTCTTAATTCTTTTCCAGATCAGTAAACAAAATCTCCAATCTTTAAAACTAAAACATTAAACMAACACTCACACGTAAGTGTAAAAGAATGTGCTTTCTTTTCTTGTTTTCAACTCCTTTCTCCCAGCATAAAGCTCAAGGGATACTAATACAAAGTTTTATATAATGTCAAAAGAATTAAAGTACATAAAGTGTGTAGAAAAATTTAAGAGTAAGGACTCTCCTAAAGTACGCCATGTGAGAATAGGAAACTAATGAAGGATCACAGCTTAAGAAGCCAGAACTGAATAGTGTAGGATGATGGCTGGAACCGAGGAGGAAACATAAAGAATAGGAAGGAAGAAGAGCGAAAAGAACAGATCTTGCCCTTGCAATAGTCAAGAAGAATCACACAGCAAAAATTCAATCTCCCATAGTTTTAAATCCCATCATAAATATCTTCAAAAAAATTAAACAAATCCCATCATAAATTAGAAGGTCTGACAGTTTTTGCAATACCRAAGACTACAAAAGACTGAATTCTCAACTRGTATTAGAAATGTTCATAATTAAAATGAAGCTGACAACTAAAAGTTAATGCCTTCCAAGTTAATTAAAACCATATCACAGAACCATTAAGGAAAAATCAATACTGTAAGAAATTTAGATCAGGTGTTGCAGTTATATAATTTAAATATCAATATTAGAATGATATCAAGCTTTAAATTAAGTTCGTTGTAACTTAAAATAAATCATTGTTCTGATATAATTCAATTGCAAAAAAGTGTTCAAACTTACTACTGTGAAGCTGGAGAAAAACTTTTGACTTTTCCGTACTTCCCAGATAGTCTTATTCTCCATGTCATTATCAGCCATTTAAAGAAATTTTAATCTTAAACTTTCAATCACTGCTCCCAAGAAACCACATTTCCTGGGCTTAAGATCTTGCAAGTCAATAATCGTCATTAAAATTGCACAAGAGAAAAACAAAGCAGTTAAATGAAATTATTAAAGATCAAAAAGAGATAAAGTGATGGTAATAAACCTAATAAAGTCTAGTAGTTTAATTCCTTCAGTAACATTATCCTATAGTCATTTAAGATGTATATATCACAAATTCCCAGAAGTATGACAATCATATATTGGAATTCCTCTCTACCAGGTCATTTTTTGGGAAGCAGATCATTYATCAGAAAGAGACTGACTGGCAACATCTCTGAGGACAACTCTTCGTAAATGCATTAAATTTAGTAGCTTATCTGTATATCAATCACTATGACGAACTTCTACGGTAKTCTTGATTAGGTACCAGGATTCCTATGGCAGAATCACGARATAGGAAAGCTTCATTTAGGTGATTAAGTGGTAMGGCTAASCTGCCAATAGCAAGAGCAGCRCCAACGATGCAGAATTTATCRATGCAAACTCATTATGCTTATAAAAGCCTAATTATGGTCCAAGTCTAACATTTTCTGAGCCTTTATGATTGGAATTCTGTTTGTAAGGCTTCATATTCAACGAGYGGTGCAAGCATGCAAAAATCATAGAAGCAGAGCAAAGATAGAGGATGAGAGAAGAAGAATGTCTCACGGTAACAAGGATTTGACCAGAAAGAAATCCTCATTAAACTAAGAGTTTCTCCACCTATTCTAAATCAACTACTTGAATCTGCTTCTTATTTCAGAGGGCTACTTCCTCATTTGTACCATGTTTTCTTGTGTAATCATTGTGTTTAGAGGGATTTTGCTCTTCCTCTTTACTCTAGCCTTACCATTAAAGGTATTGCATRCCTTTTATATCATTAGCAGAGTTATGCATTCATGTTTAACATTCCCAGCCATCTAAGGTGACTTCGATTTCGTTTGTCGTCCCATTTAGTTATTATTCTATCCATCTAGACGAATTTAGTCATTTCTACTTCCATTAACAAGATTAGCACTTTGCAATATTCATCTCACAAAGATATTGGTGACCAGTTCAAGCGAATAACCAAAGGCTTCAAGATATTTTTTTAGGTATTCTATTTTCTTAACAATCACATTTAATATTCAAGTTATGCAAGGAAGTTCGGTCCAGCACTGATGAACACAGTCCAGAATATATTAATTCATAGTGTGTACAATTTATAATGTCTCCTAGGTTCTGATGCAGATATAGACCTGATGCAGCTCATATTCAGGAAGAGCTTCATAACATTAGATATCTCCTGTATACAACGACCCCTATCAACTGAATCAGGCCTCTGAAGATGTGAGCTTCTATCAGCAATCCAACATAGCAGATTCACTTGTTTATTTCCTCTTAATGCCTTATTAGATACAACATCAGTCATTTTCCTAAACTGAATAGTCAGTGACTTAATTAGAAGGAAACTTATTTATTCTAATCTCTAACAACTTTCAGCTTAGTGTCAATGATAAGCACATGATTCCTTAGTAATCAAGAGTTGATGAYACTTATATTACTACAAGTAGTTCCATTTAAGTCAATGAAGTWACATTATTAAATGAATATAAAGGACTGCCCAGCAATACCTAAGAGAAATAGGAATTAACAATTATAGTCACCACGTAATTACTTAATCAAGAAAACTACAGCCAATTATTCCAGTATATAATGAAAACTAACCTGGGCAGATCGCATCCATCTGGCTTCCACCTCCATTTTAGATATTCTGAGTCAGGCCTCCCATTACTTTGACAATCGAAAGCCTCATCAACGTAAGGACAAGACCCAGGTCCGTAGATTGGGTAATCCTCATCTTTGACCCATGTTCCCTGGTAAATGTCGCAGCCTTGCCACTGTGGGGAGTCTCTGCTATCATCATCAGAACTCGGTTGTCTTTCTTGCTTTCGCGTATCGTTTAGGTCATCGGATTGAGAATTTGATGAAGAAGACCTCTCATTAGCTGTTTTATGGCCTTCTGAATTCACCAATGTTACTGTTGTCCCATTGGTTTCATCACCAGTTCCGGATTTTGACGAAATGGGTGCCACAAACGATGAATCTTTGCCATCAAGAACAGTAGATTTTTGACTGATTTCATCGTCAAGATTTGAATTTGATACGACGGGCACCTCAGGAGAACTGCTTGGTCCCTTTTCAAGCAATGTTGTTGCATTATCRTCAAGTTCAGGGATTGATGCAACGGGAATTCCACTAGATCTTCCAGGGGCGTTAAGGGGAGAAACAAGAGGGGTTTCATTAAAAAGATCTCTGTAAATCTTAAATTTGGGCTCAAGAGCTTCTTTGCAGAAGAAGAGTAAGCTGAGGAAGAGGAAAATCAACAATGAAACTGTTGAGAGTGTGTAGCGATTCTTCCGAGCAGAGGTTGCCATATGAGGAAATTCATGTTCTGTTCCTGCTACAACTACTATTTCTATTCTATACTCCTCCTGTTCTATTTTGTCTTCGTTGGGTCACAGTGCAAAGATTGAGGAATTATTAGGTGACAGTTGCCTTGTGTTTCAAGGGCAAAACGGTCACTTAAAAGATTGGGGAAAATTAGGGCCTGCTGAGTGGGAAAACTATAGTTAGATAAGAATTAATTATGTCTCAAAATATTCAATCAGTAYATTACCTGAAAGTATAAAAAATAATCTAATTGTACTTTTCAAGGGCAAAACAGTCAATTTATAGTTTTCTTTTATTTATTGTTTTCTCCTCTTTCTTCCTAAAGGCCCGATAGTGATTGTTTTTCTCAATCCACAAAGCATCTTTCAAATGAAAAAAATAGTATTTAATAAARTTAGCAAATGGCGAGGGAAAGTGATTTGGACTGCTTTAACAAAAGTTAYAAAATCAAGTTTTCTTGAAAAATAAAAACTTAATTTTTAGTTAATAAAAATATACTTGTGATCTCGTTATTACAATAAAATTATATTTTTAAATATATTACGAAACACTGAATCAATTTTTACGAGCAGAACTTTATCTACAGTTTGAGGCATAGCAAAGTCATTTTGCATTGCTTCCAATTTGAGTAGTGTGTGGGCAAATGGCCCGGACTGTCACAGGACCAGACCGGCCCGAGACTGCACCACTCAAGAACTGTAGCTAAACAGCACGGGTCCGGTCCTGACTAGAATGGGCAAGGTCCGAACTGTCACACTCCTAGGAAAACCAGACCGACCTRGGATTGCACCGTCAAAGATCTGTAGCTAAACATCACCGGTTCAAATTTGTTTTTGAGGCCCACTCGAGGCCCGGACTGGCAGTCACACTWGCGCACTCTAGGGRTCCTTTTTYAAATCAATTTTGCATSTTSTTGCARAAGAAATTTGAACATAAATGATGATACTGTTTGTTCTTACAGAATGAGGAAGCCATTTATGAACATAAATGCTATATGTTCCCAGTGCCAGTAGCAGTACTGTGCAGGCACTTCAATGCTGAATCGTAACACCAGATCATGTTGAAACTTCAATTCAAAATCCAGTCTTTCTGGAGACAGCAAATGGTAATTATCCAGGTTTTCTGATCATGATCAGCCTAACACTCTGATCATATAGCCCACAAGAACAGGATAATCATTCAGTAATTATAACAGTTTTGGTCCCAAAATCTGCAAGAGAATTCTGTTGTCAGCCTATAGAAATTGTCCATGACCATCAGTCAATTCTCAAAAACCAATGTCTTTAACTCTCGGACCATTAATTATTAGCTAAGCCATGGATGACTTGACTTGCCCAGTGAGGTGATGAGAGAAAGAGAAAATCAGAATTAAAGATGATGAAACGAAACGAGACTATAGTAGTTTCTTGATCCGTTACCGATGTTGATGGGATTTGTTTCCTCAACTGTGAAACGGCATTGAATTTTTGCATCAGAACCCAGAAAGAGCTTTCAATGCTTCTCCTCTGCTGCTGCTATTCCTCCATGGACCATGGCCAAGTAAAGGGAAAGAGAGGGAGGGAGAAAGAGAGAGAGAGAGAGAGAGAGAGAGAGAGAGAGGTAAGCTGTGCCCATGCATGCAATTCCTCTCTGGTTTTGACCCTCTCTTTTCAACTAAAACTCGTTTTGCTTTTCGATTTCCAGAGTCGACAATTCTGGTCATGTCTGTGACATCTCATTATCTTCGTACCTGTTCTCTCTTAATCCCCCCCCCCCCCCCCCCCCACCCAAACACCACACTGCTTCTTTTTTGTCGATTATGGAAACTCAAGATTAATTGTCATTTCCAGAAGAAGACTTCTTTTAATCCTGTCGCCATGCCAGCGACAGCCAACAGTTTTTACCTCTCAAGATTATGCCCCAAGATGAAAAGAAAGAAGGGAACCCTCTTGAGTTACTGTTTTGCGAGTTCTTCCTCTAGGCTTGAGTCTTTATTTGGCTCCTCAATGACCTTCAAATGATGGGTTCGTTTAGCTTTCATTTATAGCTTGACGGTTACTTTTAAAACACGTTAAAAACATAAATAATCGATGGACTTAAAAATAAAATTAAAATATAACGGACTTTGATCATAAAAAAGGGTTAAAAACATTTAAACCATCTATTGATTAAAACAAAATATTTTTTAGAAGYATTTCTTGATATTTACAACTAAAAGAAGATTTGAGCTTTATATCGTGAAGCATAAAACTAAGAATGACCTTTCAAGGATGAAACACATCTTAAGGGGATCACTCATTACGCATATCATATGATAAAGTGAAAAGGAAAATCAAAATTTTAACTTCAAGAAACAAAGAACACAAGAATGCATGCCAAAGAGCCTTTGAGATTTCCAAGGTAAAAAATTTGCTCTCTGGGATCTGCTAGTTTTCTACAAAGATTAATAGTAGATGCTGAGTAAGTAGCTCGATTGCAGAGTTCTTCATGTCTATCTGTTGTGCAATGGATTCGGACCGGTTGGAACCATTCTTTTATCATCAGCAATCATCTGCTTCCTCCATGGCTTAGAGAGGTACCTAGAGAAATGAACTCTAATTGAATTACGCCTGTTCACTTCATCTGAAGAAGCAGCAATTTTCTCTGAACTCGGAGTAAAGAAGACATCTCTTGCCAGAGCATCGGACGGTGCAATCCCAGCCAGAATCTGATGAACAACCACAAGCAGGACCAAGTACAGTCTCATTGAAGTGGGGGTAGAGGAACTAGAAAACCAGAAAAAGGACTCGAGATGAAGAGGTGAAAGAAGGGATAAGATTAATATAGTTGAAAGTGACTGTGCATGCAGCAAAGATGAGGAGAGGCTTGGCGTTGGGACCTTGTGGGGGGTTGAAGTTTGTGTTGGTGTTGTTGGAGACAGGGGGGTGAGGAGGAGGCAAAGGGAATTGGACGAGTGTAAGCATTTGGTATCAGGGACGGTGAAATGAGGGGTTGAATTGAATCAGAGATTCAAGGACATTTACTATGGTATCTTGGATATACAGTCGAGACTTTGACACATCAACATCTCTTCCTCAGTAGCTTCACCAAACTCCATTTATTGCTTTGAATTATCTTTGGATATAACAGAACAGAAGCAAGCAGCGCCCCCGCCCCCCCCAACCACACCTGAAAATATTTATTGCAGAGAAGTAATGCTCAATTCTGTTATGTCCCCCCTCTCTCTCTCTCTCTCTCTCTCTGTGTCTGTCTCTGTGAGAGAGAGAAAAGAGATGCAGGTCAATGGAGAAACCTGACTTCTCAGTAAATAATGAATGGGTGCAACCAACTTGAGAGAGTTCTCAGGAAAATAGGGAGTTGAAGATATCTTCTGCTCAAACACCTCACCCCCTCCTCCCCCTGCCCCAAGAAAAACTACAAGAAAAACTGAGGATAAAAGTGAATTGAACCAAGTTTTAGATTTATCTAACTGGATTCGTTGCAATGTTATTAGAGTTTGAGTTCATAATCTCGAATTTGAATAATTCTAAACGTAAAAGACAAAACTTAAAATTGATTCCTCTGTAATTCAAATCTACTTGAAATTAAGATAGAAAAAGCTTTCAAGTTAAATTAACTAAAGCTCGATATATTCACCAAAACAAACATCCGACTAGAGATTACAATATCAATGATTTGTGAATTATGTATACAAGAAAGTACCTACGGGATCAATGGTATTTGTCCCAATCAAAACTCCCAAGAACTTTCAGTTTTATTTGATGAAAGCACTTCAAAAAAATCATTTTAATGTTTCCCTGAAGCGCTTTTATTGACAAATCTTAAGCCATTTTCCATACGGATTGTAACAAAGTATCAGTACACAAACAGGAGACTTTGTGAAGCACTCTTCCATGTCCACCTTACCTCCAAGAAAATCAGAGCCCTCTAATATTGTGCACGAGCACAGAAAAAGGACAAAAAATGTTTGCTTCTAAAAGGTAAGTTCATTCCTGTACATGCCTATTGCCTGCATCTAGTGAATATCCAAGATGAAGATACGAATGGCGTGAAGGCTACAATTCATAGAAAAAGAAAACCGATTGCCAAATTTTTTTACACATTTTACGAGTCCATCTAAGGAATAGAAAATGCATCAATTAACAGTCATTTGCTTGCAGGTTTTGGAAAGGAAGTGGAATCACTTGGTTGCGGAGAGGGGAAAACCTCTGATATTGTGTCCCATGAAAGCTTCTCATTTTTCCTCCTCTTTCGATCCATGAAAACAGGTCTCACTGGTGTTCCAGCCATTTCAGCCTTGCACGTCAACATCGCCACAATCTCTGACATTGGTGGTCTTGAATTTGCATCAGGCTGAAGGCATAAGAAAGTGACATGAAGTACTAGCATAATGTCTTTCTCCAGAAACCCGTCCTCACGCATCCTGGGATCTACTAGATCAATCAGCTTTGATTTCTCGTACAACCTCCACGCCTATGGTCAAAGCACACATTACTCAAAAGGGATAAATGTACAAATGAAAAAATCTTGTTAATCTTCACTGCTGACTTAGAAAGTGAAACTTAAGAAATGACTGTCAGAAGTCTYACATATTCAGGGAGGTATTGGGCTTCTGATGACAATGTCAGGTCTGTATTCTTCCGGCAGCTGATGATCTCTAGGACCAGAACTCCAAAACTGTATATATCAGCCTTCTCTGATAATTCTCCTCTTATGGCATATTCAGGTGCTGTATAACCTCTACAAAAGACAGTAATCAAAGAGATGATTACTCTACYGACAGTAGCAAAACTAATTCACATTTCATAATAAAAAGTTCGCAATTCTTGGAAGTTTCGAGGTAATTATTYAGCAAAARGATTATGCATACTGAGCAGGAGTAACTCTAATAGAACTATTTCTACTAGYTATCTTAGATCATAAACATTGGTTCTAGCTTACTTGATATTTAGATCTTCTGAGTTTTGCCATAATAATATTATGCAACCTCATAAGATTTATGGCCACTCTAATTTGTACCATAAACGAATATTCAAGCTTCTATTCATCTCGTTTTCATTTTAGAAGCTGATTGACAATGCCAACTGGCCAAGACCCAAGAACCTCTGCAGTTTCTGATATACAAATCAAATTGAGAGCCAAGAGGGGAAGATCTGTAGCATRTGATTCATTTATTAATATCAGTGCTACTAACTGGTCACTCATTAATCCCAAAAGAAGAACACTGTGTAAATTAATAAAATCAATTGAAAAATCAGATCAAAAGCAGAGACAGTCTGCAAAGAATGATTCACCCAACCAGTTTATATTGCTAGATTAAGCAAAGAAATGATCTATTCCTATAGTCTATACATTTATTCTCAAAAGTTCCAATAGATTACTGAAGCACAATTTTTTGCTTTTGGAATATATAGAATATGTAATTTCAATAGCTGGATTAATCATACCCGTTAAAAAGATTTTATACATGGCTATACAGGAAACTTACAAGGTTCCAGCAAATGTAGTGCTGAGATAAGCTTGATCCTCAGGGAAAAACCTGGCTAGGCCAAAATCTCCAATCCTGGGTTGGAATTTATCATCAAGAAGAATGTTGCTGGCTTTAATATCCCTATGAACAATTCTGATGTGCGAATCCTCATGCAAGTATTGCAATCCACGAGCAATCCCAAGAATAATTTGGAAACGAGTATTCCAGTTCAAGAATWTATCACTTTTCCCTGTCACATCCAAAGATTTAAAGTAGACTAAAAATTGAGAAATTATTCACCAAAATAATATGGGAAATTGGGCTACCATTTAGACTTCTAATCGAGACATATTATATCAAGTCCCATAGTTGTTGACCATTAGACCAGTAAGCTTCATCTTCTACTTCATGTTTTTTCTGCAATAGAAAATTTAGGAAATCTTGCGTCTAAATCTTTTCTTCTAAAACTATATTATCACAATTAAGAACCTTCCATGAGTAGCTTTGACAGAAAGTACCATATCTGTAATCTGATGTGCCAAAAATGAATAAGACTCAAAACTAAAGTTTAAGCTATAGGACATTTCTTTTAATTGACAAGTTGCACATAGATGTACTCATGCACAAACAGTTTGGAGGGAAAAACAAGCATGGAAAAAGGACAGGCATATTCAATAAATCCTACTTAATAAATGAAGTAGAAGAGTGAACTTAGTTTATTTTAAAGGTTATTTGAATGGATGCTCAAAGTCCAAACTTCCAAAAGAAGAACAATCGTATAATAAGTTTAACTTAGTAAATATTTATCAAACATCCGTAAGTTTACGACATGTTTCAAGTATCTTTTCTTGCATTACTCTGATCCCTTTGCTTGGGCTAGCTCAATACTGAAACTATGTTCTCTATTCTTCAAACCAGAKAACAGATCTTTCTGGAAGAAGAGGAAGAAGACATGCAGGATAAAAAACTAGTGATCTGCTTCTTTTACTCCTCATTTCTAGTCTCTGTAACTACATTATAAGTTGATCATCACAACCTAGTACCAAAATGGGTACCCTTTCTCTTTGTTATAGAAAAAGTCCCAAAATTTCAGAGCAAAATTAGTGAAAGGGACACATTTGTGTTATTTTTAGGACATCAATACTGTAAAGCATTAAAAAGGAGGGGATATTGTTTTTTAAAAAAAAGAGTACACATGAATCAATTATCCAGGGCTATAAATGCCATCGTTCAAGTTTTAAAAAGTGTAAGAGTTACGAATGATTTAAACTACTACAGATTCATAGAAAAGTGATTAGTAATTTGAGGTGAGAATGACGAAGGACAACTGAAAGAAAACTGAAAGAGGCAGGGAGTGGATACAAGCTAATACTAGCAGATGCTAAATTGAATAAGTACAGGCTATTGTCTATGTAGAAAACAGTGTAGGTGGAGGTTTCACTAAACAAACTAAGCAAGGTTTAGAATTTTGGCATGCTTGATTCCGCCACGAGGATAATATGAGCATTTTAATCCATCTTAACAACAGAAGCATTTGGCTTAAAGATGTAGTAATACATGCGCCAATAATAATCACAGCAGGGAAGAGAACGTGTTTGTGCTAGAGCACAAAAGGGAGTGAAAGTAAGCTTGTAAAGTCAACAGTCTTTTATTTACTGTAAATCTTCAGGAATTTAACGTAGATTAAGTATTAGAAAACACCTCATAATTTTCACTATCAACAAACTTTGAACCAATAAGGATACTCTTTGTTTTCTTATCTTTCTTGTGGGCCTTCACATTTCCCCTCAACTTTACTGAAAACTTCTAGCCATAGAGCAAGCCCAAAAGAATCATGWGGCTGTAATTAAGGTTATACAATAGGAGAAGTGTATGATACCATATAAGATGAGATCCAAACTCCTATTCTTCATGTATTCATAGACAAGAAGCCGCTGAGCTCCATCTGAACAACATCCCACAAGGCGGACTAAGTTCTTGTGTTGTATGCTAGTRATCATCCTAACCTCTGCGAGAAATTCAGATTCYCCTTGTTGTGATTTATCTAGAGACAGCTGCTTCACAGCTATCAATCTCCCATCGTCTAGCTTCCCCTATTGAAAAGAGGGACTAAATTTACATCAATGTTTGAACAGACCATTAAATTTACAGTAATTAATATCCCATCTGCTTATACATGCTGGATTGAGTTTGTGGCTTAGATTCTAAAGCAMTCACTCAGCYGAAGAATGTTAATTGTGGAACAAAAATTATKRAACAATTGAGAAAATAGCCAGGTCATCTTTTCATCTTGACTTAGCAGCAAAAGAACATGAATCGCAGGAGGAAAATTCATTTAAATAATTTATTCAATTTTACAAAATCTCATGCAACAAGGCCATCATTTCTTGCCAGGTGCAATAGCAGCAGGCCTATGTCCCAAAGTTTGTTTAGTCTATTCTACAGATTGGGCAACCAAAAGAAGCAGAAGAAATGAGAGAACTTATCATCAATACCAGAAAAACGGGTCCAAATCCACCTCTTCCAAGCAGATTACTGYGATRAAAATTCTTGGTAGCCTTCTTCAGTGTCTGGAAATCAAAATAACTTATTGTACGGAGATTTCCACAAAGAACATTAGTTGTCACTGCAATATATTAGAAAAAAGAGTTATAATGTGATTTTATTGCAATAATAGTTTTCAACTATCACACATTAACATAAACCATTTAACAAGCCAAAAAAGGGAAAAAAAAAAAAAAAAAAAAAAGATAACACCATTACCTAGGCCCCTCATTTTCCGAGAAATGAACATTTTCATATCTGCTGGTTTGATGAATTTCTTGAACAAAAGAATAAGAATCAGCAATATKATGAGCAGAATCATCGCCCCAAGGAAAAAGAATATGGCTGATGACAAACGCTTTGATGTAGAACTCAATATGTCAAGTTTTGAGGATGATGGAGAGATCACTGCACGAGTGAATAATGACAAACAATGTGATTGTCAAACTTRAGTAAAATCAAGAATATGTAATACATATGAACATACTTCACTATATGAGGTTCCTGAAGAAGAAAAGGTGAGAACCAGTTCACAATGAAAAGAAAGCTAAGTAAGCAAATCTTATGCCATGAAAAACAGGGATATTTCCAGCAAATTAGTAKCCRCAATGAAGAATCACCACCATTTCCTTACTATCAAAAGTTTTTTCATGTTTACTAGTATTATGAATGGTTAGGCCGAGAATCAAAAATTTAGTTAAATTCTCTCAAAAAGTATAAGCAGTAWAGTCACTGTTCTAATCGAGACCTACTCTAATTTACAAAAAAGTAAGTATTTGGAGAATTTTGCAAATAGTTAACTCTATTGAGGAGATTACAGTAAATTATCTCTGAGTTCACTGGATGGAAGCAAAAATGTCTTAGTTAGACCAAGCTTATCATCTAATTAGCTTGCAATGCCTCTGTCTCATGTTCCTGTTAGAAAATACAGATGATACTAGCTTAAAGTTTCGAGTTTGAAATATCATAGTTAATTTTACTTTAACTACAGCACATTCCATAATGACAGTTAGATGAAAGAAAATAAAAAATTTCACAGCATTCATCTTGATCCTTGAAAATTGCCATGCATATGCTTCATAGAACAGGCACTCCCAGTCAATTTTTCGGTGGTAAACAAATTTAATGTCTTTTTCAGCTAGTCAAACYGAAACCTCTGCTTTGAAAATTTTGAACACTGAACGCTCCTGCTTTTTTGTTTGAATAGATAACAATGGAAGAAGAGATCAAACCTCAGGATTTATTGTACCATGTCATAAAACATGGAATCAACCAAGCACTTCTACAAGCAACGGGTAGAGGTAGTTATATATTTCAACTTCTCAAATATGTCCTCGTTAGAATTGAATTATGCCCCCAAAACATTTCCAAAATTCATAGAGATATAGCTCCCACCATTTATCTCTCAACATCACGTCCCAAAACAATCCAAATACAAAAACAAACCAACCATGTACCTCTCCACTTCATATAAATTAACACAAAGAAATAAACTTTCGGGGGAAGGGAAAAAAAAGGGAATTACAATTCTCACTTGATACTCAAAACTGCTCATCTCAGCTCGTAGAAACTGGAAAAATGATTCATGAAAATCAAATATCGTCTTAAAATTCTTATCGCAGCCCAGCAATTACTGAACCTCTCCCTCGTTTATCTCCTTCACTCAACCAATTACTATCATATGGAAAATGGAAATACCCCACAACTAGAATTGCAGTACCCGAAATCAAAGAAAAGAACATTCACACAAATCCTCATAGATGCATGACTYATGAAAAGTGTAAACTCAGATTAGATTAAGCATACCTTCTACATTTACAGCTAGACGAGCCATCATGAGGTCTGTCGATTTCTACAACAAAACCCAGTCCCTAATTTCTTTTTCTTCTTCTTCTTCTTTAGATTGAAAATGCAAATGAGAAAAAAATCGTAGTAGTAGTGCAGGCTGTGAGAAGCAGTTTTGCAGTCACTGCTTTTCCATATTCCCTCTTTGTTCGGTATGTCATTTGGCGGGTTTTGGGGTTTTCGATATCTTGAGGTAGATTGATTACATAGCGACATGGACAAAGTCGAGGGAGTGACTACTTCGGCCAATACAATGCGAATTCTGAGCTCCATAGGCGACAGAGACGAGGAAACAACTTCCATATGTCTTGTGTTCTTGAAGACGGCTGATTTTTTATTCTTCTTTGATGAATCAAACATGTTAGGCTTTTGCTGGAATTTCGGGATTCCCATAGTCAATGGATACCCAAAACGCCTCCAATAAATTCTTTCTTTAATATCATTCTGGGTCCCACCAATGAGGTTCTTAATTATTATATTCGACTAATTAAATATAACATGTATATATATTTTTATTCTTTTAATATTATAAAATTTTAATCTAAATGTTTTATGTGTATTTATATATATACACTTTGTTCGAATTAGTGTTATATTGTGATAATATATTATACAAATATTGGGTCGGGCGAACATAACACGGGCCAAATTCGAATCAATCTTATCAGTGTAGGCATATCAAGTATTAAAAGAAAAAATAATTGTAAAAAAAGATTGACTTCATAATATAAGTTGCTTTTAACGTGTTTTAAGTAAAAATTAATTTTAAATTGATTTGTAATTCTTTTTCACTTTTGATAATTGAAAAAAGTTGTTTCAAATGATATACCATGGAGATAATTTCCAAAATAGCTTTTATTTATCGATGGTAAAAAATAATAATAATCTATTAATTTTTAAAACATTGTTTTATCAAAAAAGTTTTTCAACATCATTAATCTATGTSTCTTCTTCTGTCCTAATCTAATATTTTTTTTCTTTTAACAATTATATAGTTATGGAGTACATATATCATAATTTGAAATATWTTTAATTATTTTATACACAAGTTTTGTTCTCTCTATCCGTGAGTGAACCTTTTAGAAGGATCTCGTCTTGGACCGTCACATTGTGTATCTAAAGGAATTGAAACTCTTAGCCCTAAGTTCGAATATAAATTATGACGCTCTGTATTTTTTATATATTTTTTATCAATAAGGTTTTTATGGTAATTAATTAAATATAAAATTCAATATTTAGATGGACGGATCAGATTCGACTTCTTCCTACGAAACCCAATATCGAGTGTTGGACCAAACAAAGCCCATTGAAAATGAGAGCTAGCACTATCACCACMTGCAACACCCAAGCACAGATGACAATGGCAATCCACCTGCCTGCCAAGAATTGTATTTTTATAGAAAAAATTAATTAAATATAAATGCTAAGAATTAAAGTTGGAGAAGGCTTTATTTTAAAAGAGTTTCGAATTATTTTTTTAAATTTTATAAATACAATATAAGTTTATATCATATAGTGAGAATCGAATGGTTTAAATTAATAAAAAAATTACAAATAAGAATGATAAAAACACCTTATTACAAACTCTATAATAATACTGTTCGGAACACGATGAGTGTATGTCTTTAATTCTCTATCTATCTCTTTTTATTTATCTTACAAGTTAAATATATCTAAGCGACGAGCTTTCATTAATTTGGCACTAAATATTCGATGTCAAACTCGTATCTTTTCTATCTAAATTTATACGAAATTAATTGAAATATAATGTTAAAAAAGGTTATTTTTATTTAATAAATAATTGTGACGTGAATTTAAATTAAAGGAATATAATAATTATTTCATCTAGAAAAGACAAGAAGAAAATGAATTCATTTACTTTTCTATTACCAGTTTCAGCCGCATCGCCCACCGCATTAGACCTCACTAGCTGAAATGTCTCATATTTACCGTGTAGCCTTCTTCTACAAGCATAGCGAAATAAATTAGCCTTACCCATCTCAGCCCCAGTTCTCCGCCATCTCTACMGCTGCCGCCGCCGTATTATTTCGTTTCTCTGGTATAGTTTTTCTCTGCAAGACTTGTGTAATAGACAAAGCAAGCGACTTTACAGAACAAAATGGCGTACGTAGATCACGCCTTTTCCATATCGGACGAGGACATAATGATGGAGACTTCTTACACCGTCAACAACCGCCCTCCTATCAAAGAGATCGGCCTCGCTATCGCTCTTTTAGTCTTTGGAACCCTTGGTATCGTCTTCGGTGTCTTCATGGCTGTCAACAGAATCGGGGGCGACAGAGCTCACGGTTTGTTTCTATTTCYAATTTTGCCCCTCTCTTATTCCTCCCAGTTTTTCGTTTGCCCTTGAATAATTCTGGTTTTTTACTTTGTGATCTTTTTGGTTCTGAAATGTGGACGATTTTGCGTCGGGTTGGTGGGAATTTTGATTGTGCTAGTATTTTGTTGAATTCTAGGGTAAAGTACAACAATTTGTGCCTTAGCTACAGAAGCATCAACGAAGTACTAGTTGCTTTACCTCTACTATTGTTTGATATGCACTGGAGCAATGTAGAGCTATTACGTTATGGCCCCTAAACCTGACTCTTATTATCAGTTTGCTTTTGGTTGCATTTTATTTGTCCAAGTTTTAATTGTTGCTGGGTTTTGGGGCATAGGGAAKCAAACGCTGGGCATTGCTGTGTCCCTTATTGTCATTGTTTTCATGTCACAATTTATTCTTGATTTAACTAAATTTTGGTAACATAAATTATCAGAACCTGAAATATCTGAAATGGCCAAGAGGCAAGAAATTTTTTTCTTGTGTGCTAAACTGTTGCTTTAGCACAGAATTAAAAAGCCCATATGTGTATCGACAAGCACAAGTATGTCTATTATAGTGTTTGTTTTCGTTCCATCATGGATCCTTTCTAGCTTTGCATATAGCCTATTGGCATTGCTTTTGCTTTTTGTTTTTTGACGGTTCCTCTGATCTTCCAAATTCCTAGACTCATTGTGATTTCGCATTGTAAATGCAGGCCTATTTTTCGCTATACTAGGTGGAATTTTGTTCATTCCTGGGTTCTACTACACACGGATTGCGTACTATGCTTATAAGGGTTATAAAGGATTCTCTTTCTCCAACATCCCTCCTGTCTAGAGTTGTTCAATTTATTAGATGTACAGATAGATATCTTGTTGCCTTACAGTGTTTACTCCTTATCGTTTTGTTTTTCTGATGTTCAAGACATGGTATATCTGTAAATAAACTGCACTCTTGAAGCTACAGATGAATCTTTAGTAGCGATTTATTCCTCTCTTGGTACCTGCACTAATGCAGTGTCTGGTGGCTCTCTGTTTAACTACTTATACATGTAATGAATTTATGAATGATGATGGAAATGTTGGAGTTGAACTTGCCTTTCCACAAGTGTACTATCTACATGCTCGAACGATTGGGCGTCAGATGAAATGTCAACTTCATGCTTTATTTCTCTTCTGGTTTCTTCTTCTTCATTTTAATGGTAATTATGATCATCTCTATTACCTAAATGGCTAATTTCCTCCTCCATTTCTAAATTTTCATTTTCTAAAATAGGTAGAAGGTTATTTTGTATAATGCTAGTTGTCCAGAGGCTGCTTTTCAATATTCGTCATCTTTGCTAAGCAGTTCTTTGCTGGTCAAGTCTCAAAAGGTTCTGCGAAGCATGTTTCTTAGATGATGCAGAAATGCATCTAAGAAACAAATTGCTGCTTTAGGAGCTTGGTTTTTATGGAAATCTTTAGAATGATTTGTTGCAATGCTTGTAGCATTCATGTTAGGAAGTTCTGGTAAGACAAGATAGATCTTCCAAGTTGCAATTCATACAGTTTAATATAGCATTCGGGGCAGCTAAGATTTTAACTTTTCTTGTATTTGAAAGTTGTATTTATGAATAAGATTGTGAACATTCAAAAGGTGCTTTCTATGTCAGCTTCTCTTCAAAATCTTTGTAGAACCTGAATTTGGTGTACCTTGTGATTCATATCATGCACTAAAATTGCAGAATCTCTTCAAAATTTTCACATGTACTGGGCTAATTTTCATGTTCAAAATTAAATTTTGCTTATGAAGCTAAGTATCTGGTCTATGGGGGGAGACTTGACTACTGGTACSGAGTTCTGCAGAAGATGTATTTATAGGATAGGACTTCTGAAGTATTTGCTGTTATCTGAGTTGCTTGTGGTGCAACAGGAAATGACCATMGCAGTCATGAGAAGTTGTAGGAGTCTGAAGACTCTGTTTATCTCTTCTGTGGTTATGCCATTTTTAGCATCATGGGAGCTTGTTAAATTATAAAAATTCATCCTTCTATGATTGCTTGTCATATTGTATATGATATCTTGCTAGACAGGGCTAAGATTGTATTCACGATACCATTTCCTTGTACAAGTGTCTAAGCCCTAAGGCCTTGATGATACGTTCAATAGTTCATATGTTTCAGATTCTTGGGAGCTCTTGATCAATAAAGTCCATTTAGGGGAGTTTGAAATTGGACTCCTATAATTCTTCAAGTGTTCACATCGTTCATGGTGGCTAATGTGTGGACAACATGGATTGCTATACTCCATTTAATTTGATAATTGAACCATGAGGTAGTTCTGCTTGCTTGTGAAAACACTGGTTCTTGATCCGTTTCAGTAAGCACAGTTAGGATGGCGTTTTAGTTATGAAAACTGAATCTGAATTTGCTATTTTATCAAATTAGTATATAAATTTATTTACTGATTATACCAAAATAAGCCTTTTATGTCATCCAAACTAGAGATATAAGGCGCAAAATTAGAAAATGTTCTCTTTGACTTAAAAGATCTATTTACGTATGGTTTCACATCTATAAAAAGATATTGACCAAACSAATCACTATCCAAGTACACCTACCACCCCAAATAGAGAGTAAGCAAGAGGACCTCTGATAATGGGTATTTGTCCCTTGCATTCCTGCATATTTTGGTAACTCTTACATCTCAAAACTTTGAGTTAGGTGTAGTTGGATAGCCCTTGCCCACAATTATAGGTTAAAGAACTTAATTCTCAAATTTGGATGGATAGAGATCCGTTTCAATGTCTTCTTAAAGTTACTACTGGGAATATTTTAWTACGYRTTGAATATACCATCYATCATAATAATTTTGAAATAKTAACGATAAATTTAAATGYATCATATAYAASAGTYGTCTTCTAAGTRYACTTTTCATRGGTTGGTACCAATCTTACCTATCTCCCCAAAGACAATCTCGGGGGTAAGAGAGTTGCATTTATTCGRATCAATAGRGTCAATTAAGTAAATTTATATTRAAAGTTATTATTATTTTTATAATTTTACCTATCATTTATTGTGAATGAATAAGGATATTTTGAATTTTTTAATATCTCAATAATTACGTCTGTTCTTTCATATCTTTTTTAAAAATGCATGTTGCTTTAGAAAAGAAATAAAGAATTTATTGATTTTTTTTGCCATTTTACCCTTAATCCATTTTTGGTTTATAACTTTCAATTAGTGAAAGAAGAAGAAGAAGAAGAAGAGGGGAAAGGAATATTCGAGTTATTTTAGTTAATTTGATTTCTTATATTTTATAAAAATTTTTCATTCTTCGTGCACAATTTTAAAAAAATAAAAAAATAAAAAAATAAGACCTTTAATTCACATCTATAGTGAACCGATTTGATCCAAACGTTAGTTCCATTCTTACCCTTATTATGTCCCCAAATTAGATAGACCTATAGGGACAAAGAAGTAAAAAAGACACAAGAGAAAAAGGCCAAAAACAGTATACTTTATTTCCCCAGTTGCCTGACAAGTATGCGGACCTGGACTCTCACTCTTTTTTCACTTTACTCTCASTKCCCTTTCCTGTCCGAACACAGTTTTCCAGTTTCCCGTATTTCAGTTCAATCTCAGAACCTTCTCTAATTCTCTAAAGAGAAGGAGACAAAAAAGGTGAGGAATTTTGCAATTTTTCCTTCAATTTTTGGATTTCTGTTCGATACAGAGAATGCCGGTGAACGTTGAATCAACGCCACCACCGAGGATCGGAAAGATCGGGCCGTACACGGTGTTCATTACTCCTCCGGCAACTCCCACAGTTCCTGGTTGTGGACCGGTGTCCAATTCTCTCAAATCGGTATCTAATAATAATAACTCTYCTAAAAAACCCACACCCGGTTCTCCTCCTTCTCCTTCTCCGAGGACTCCGGTTCAACCTCTGGACCAGTCTCCTCCTCCTCCTCCGGTTCAGGTTCCACCGTCGCAATTTTATCCTACTAAGCCCCCTGTGAAACCTCAGTCTACTTTCGGCTTCTTTTGGGACGCTGTTGCTAAAGTTCAAAATGGTACTTATCTTTTTTCGATTTTCATTTCTTTTTCTTCTTCTTGTTTAGATTATATGCATTTGCTGAAGATGCTGAATTCTTACTTTAATGGAACTTTTACAGCGCATGCGAGTTTGGATGAGCATGTGGCACACTGGTTTGGATTAAATCAATCCAAATATCAGTGGGCATTAGATGATTACTATGAAAGCATCAAGGGAACTGTAAGTATTTATCTCTCTCCTATACTTTCCCTGCAAAATGTTGTACAAAATTTCAGGACTTTTTTGTTTTTGGATGTCTTTAGATCATCAAATCTTTGTGTTTTTGCTATCTGTGGGCTGAGAAGATTCCATTAATATGGATAATTGCTATTATGTTGTAGTAATTAAATAGTTTCATTTATGGTGTTTGGTGGGATATCTTAATCGTAGTTGGTACTTGGAAGCCATTGTTTATTTCTAAAAGCTTGATATTAGTCATTCTGCTTGACGACATAGGAAAGATTAGGACTTTCAATAAGAAACCTTAGAGTGGACTTATTCTCGTACCATTTTACCAACCACCACTCTTGAACTCTGTTCTTTCTTTGTCTCAATAGGAAAAAAAAGGATGTCCCGAAGCTACACTATAAAGATCCTTACATGGTTCATATTTCATTTAAGAATCTTATTTGAGAGAACATGATCCAAGGTGGGTTGTTTTATAAACAGATTCTGTTCCTCCAGCAAATTTTAAAGGAAGCKTTTTTGCTCCATATTAAGCCGTATTCATTGTAAAATAATGTCAAAAGATGCATGTCCAAGTCAGCTTTACAAATCACTGTTAAACAGCCTTATTTCTGATTGATGTATGTTTCGCACCAGGGGTGGGGGTGTTAAGTRCTTTCAGATTCTTTGCCAGTTTTTCGTCAATTCTCTTTTACTCTGTCATGGTATGTGAAGTTTGAAAATTGGTTCCATAGTTAGCCTAGGAGGCTGAAGCAAGAGATGATCAATAAAGTTTTGGTATAACTGCAGTGATTGAACATAATGTAATGCAGGTTTTGCTGTTAATGCTGCAATTCTGTGGACAACATAAATAGTTTTTCTAAATATGAAGTGCTTTTCTCAATTTCCCAAAACAAAGGAAAAAAGGTGTTCATTGCAGAAGTACTTTTCCTGATTTCCTGTTCTCAACTAAGATTATTGTGGTGTGAATTGCAACCAGTCCAAGGAGGCTTGGGTTTTATGCTAACAAATAGTTTTTCTTCAATGAATGAGTTTAAGCGAACTTATCTGGAAGTTATGCATGACGGCTAAATAATGACCATAAAAGTAGCTGGACGAAAGTTAGTTCAAGTATAATGGGCATCAAATTGATGGCTGGACCAAAGTTAATCCAAGTATAATGGGCATCAAATTGATGGTCTTCTACATTTGCTTGTAAAGATACATGACGTTTTATTCATTTGCTGYGAAACCTCRGCCACTTTACCTCTATACAATCGTCCATGTCATTTTATCTGGAAACTTGATTTTTGATATCTTGGCAATTCTATCAATATATGTATATAAAAGCTTATTTATYCGGCGATGCCAAGGGAACACACACTGAGCTTTTTTRTTTTCTCCAGACTCCTAAAGAATCCTGCTGCAGCCTGCAGCCATTAGACTTTTTTTYCATGGACAAATGRTGTYATTACTTACTCGCATTCTGAAAACAAAGACTACAATACAAAGTTTACTTTTTGCTTCAGTTCCATTCCTGGCTCCTTACGAGAACTATTATTGGGTTTGACTATGGAAATAGCTAATAAGTGGTAGTTTAGTATGAATCATTCATATTTAATTCCAAACGTAAGTGCCATTTCCTAGCATTCCATCTATCTGGAAGTTTATGATAGTCATTAAAATATGAAATATGCGGTTTCATTATATTTCATAACAAAAACATCAAGTTACCAAAAAGTGCCATTTCCCAATATAGCAAAATTCATTTCAACACATTATGAAATATGTTACTGCAGAGTCCAACAGATATGAAAGCTAATGGTGTATCTGGCAAAGTGCAGAACGGAGTGCAGAATGTCTAACGCCTTTATTGAACTGGTAGGAGAATATCTACTGTATTTTTCTTGCTTTGACATCTATTGGTTGTCTGGTTGGTTAATTTTTCTAACTTAAATACTCAGGGTTGGGCTATTTTGATCCCGTGACACCTCCGGGAGCTTCTTTTGGGTATTCGACATATTAATAACAGAATTTCCATCTAAATGCTTCGAGGGTCGGTCTTTCTCAGATGCAGAGAATCTGGTCGTACCAGATTGTTTAGTTGTGTGATGTAGATGCTGATAGCATGGAACATAAGCCTGGTTCCTTAAAATCTTTGCTAGTCTATGTATGTGGTTGCCCCAAGCCTATTCTTATTCAATGTTGTTGTTCAGTAGTAGTGAATCTTTTGCTGTTAAATGGTTTTCAATTCCTGTAATTGTACCTTGAAAGTGCAACAGCATACATGCTTCCAGAAGTTATGGCAATTGTCATGGCTATTTTTGCTRAAGTCTTGTTTCCCACTTCTCCTACCTTTTGAAGTTTTAGTTGGGAGTAGAACTATATATTGAATACATACGAGCTGTGTTCGATCAAAATAGGGATATCTTTTTACTACATATATATAATCAAAAACCTCCAAAAGCATCTTTTGATTGTTCCTTKYTTTTTGCAAGAATGCATAAAGATTGCTCAATAGCTGCTTTTATGGAAACATACTATTTAAGTATGTTTTGCAACAATAGAGAGAAGTCTTATAAACTAAAAAATGATAAGGAATATTGAATCTTTTAGACTAATCTCATAGTAACAACAACTGAATAATTGATTCGTAGTTAATTAAATATAACACCCTTAGTAGTCCSTTTACCACGTTAGCAAGGGCGATGTTTGGGGGTCGATAGCTCTTGTCCGTGTATTTTAGATTAACTATGTCACTTTCAACTAGTTTCGCTATATATTTTAGATTTTTTTGATATTAAGGGTCGATAGCTGGTGTTCGCCCGTGTCATGTTCAGCTAGTTCCACTATATATTTTAAATTTTTCTATTTTTTATTTGTTGCACTAAGTTATATTTTTTACTTTTTTAACCCTTACAATTTAGGTTTTTGGATCATCACGATCAATCGATATCTGACTCAATGACATTAATTCAAGGTTGATTGAATTCTTATTTGAATGAACGTTTGATTATAGTTCTTTTTAAGAATATGTAATTAAGTAAGTAAAAATTACATCCGAAAGCTTTGATGATTTATTAGTATAATATTATTTTAATTATTTTGGAACTTCYTATTTCCTAATTTTATTTAACTCGTTGTTAATATATTCTCAATATTACATATATGATAAGAATGTAATAAAATAGCAAAAGTTGGCGTTGGCTCCAAGCTTTGCCGACTCCCAAATGATCCCACGCTTGGACTCGAGCCACCACCAAAATATCCCAGCTGACCGTTTGCCAGCGTGGCATGAAAAGTGCAAAAGATCAGTTCTTTTATGTATTTATTAAAAGAAAATACAAAAAGAAACCCGATAATGCCCAGAATTTTCACATCGATTGCGGTACAACTGATACGACACAATGTACAACCTCTATCAACTTCTATTTCTTCCTCCTTAAATTGACCCCCAGATTTTTTTCTCCCAAAAACCCTGGCCCAAGGCGGTGGCGTCACGTAACCCCCACCCTCCCCCCGCATACCCCCAGCCCTCATATAGATCGGTCTGCTGCTAATTTACAAAATTTCGCCTACCACTCATTTTTCTTGAAGACCACCCCCTTCAAAACCTGAAAAAAGAACCCTAAAATTCTCAACTTTACTGTAGTTACCACCTTGTAAAGCTTGAATTGATTGCTTTTAGGTGATAGTACGGCTGAAAAGTATTGGTTGATTGTTACTATGGGGTGAAGAGTCAGGATGATGATGGAGTGGGATAGTAATTCTGATCCGAGTGGAGATGAAATTGACGAGGAGGAAGATGAAGAGCTAGAACTGGGTACGGGGTTTTTGTTTAGTAGCGGTGGCCTTGGAAATGGGACTTCGCCTTTGCCTTTTCCAGTCGACTCGTTACTGCAGCCTGCGCCATGTGGGTTCGTGGTCACTGATGCTTTGGAGCCTGACCACCCCATTATTTATGTCAATTCTGTCTTCGAGATTGTCACGGGTTACCGGGCCGAAGAGGTCCTCGGTCGCAACTGGTTAGTTCCTTTTTATACCTTCGTCTAATTTCCCTTTGCCCCTCTGCCTTTTGTTTTGGGAATTTTATCTTGGTTGACTTATTTTGGTTTGTTGAAATGCTTTTGAACGAAAAGTTTTTGGCTTGACAAGGGCGGTCCGAAAATTTGGATAGTTAAAAAGTATTTGATGTTTTTAGGTGTCATTAGAAATTTGAGGGTACAASTTCAAAGGATAATATTATTCTCTTCTACTAGGGGATTAATTGAGAGATAAACTCATCGTTTTTCTCCCTTCATAAATGTACAATAATTTTGTTGCTTGTGGGAGCTTTTTATTGGAAATTTGTCTTCATCAACAGCTTAAAGATAAATTAGATGTTCCTTCAAAATGTAAATTTTTTGAATGGTTTGTCTAAAGGAAGGTTTAATAATCAGTGGCTCTTAAGAAAATTGGAACTTTGTGCTTTATGATATGGCTTTGTTTGAGGAGAAAGGAATAACGGGGGCTATATTTGCAGTTCTTTAATAGGGTGTCATGCAATGTCTGTGTTGACATTTGAAAATGTTGAGAAGCAAGAATGGAAGGCCTTTGAGAAGCATAGCGTGTGTGTGCTATGGATGGTGGAAGGAGTAGATACAAAAGGGTGTTGAATCCAAATTACGTTCGATGTATTCTGACAGAACTAGGATAGAAGCCTTTTTAATTTGTAGGAAGTTAAGGAAGCAATTTATACTCTGGAATCCTTTACTTCTGCCTTATTTGCAACGGACTGAAGCAGTGATTCTGGAATATACAAGAAATAGAATAGCTCTGCTGTTGAAGCTTGCAGAAGCAGCTAGTATTAGTATAATTCAAATAATTTTGCAATGCAATTGAGTACTTCAACACATAAAAAGTATGCCATTTGGCTTCCCCGTTTTGGTTTTCATGGATGTAAAAAAGGAAATTCTATAAAAATGAAAAGAGAGAACAAGGCAACTTGTAAATAAGCTATAGATGAAATTCTTTCTGTCTCATAATAAGAAATTAGTACACACAAAAAAACAGAATCATTCAGTCAAGCTCAGATTTTATGTGTAATGTTTTCAACAATAAACTTATCCCAGTCTTCAAAATAAAAAGGTATGTGACTGTGAAACTTGCTTGGTGGTTACAGCTTTGCAATATGACACTCTGGTTTTCTTGGAGAGCTCACAGCAAAACTAGACTGTGGCATTTTTAGGAGGAAATTTTACAAGGCAAAAGAACTCAGTTCAATATTCAGTGTTCTCCTTTCACTTCTGTGTTGTTATGGGAAACATTACGGAATGGAATAATGTTGAGACACATCATTTGCCTTGATTTTATAAATCTTAATCTTCCATCAAAGATAAAAGAATAATAATCTAAACTCAGCTTAATCTTCCTATTTTATATAGTAGTTCTTCACGAAAGCTTTTCATTGTTTGCTAGGAAAATTCTTTATGCATTCTGCAAAAAAATGGAAATGCTGATTGATGTAGTCTTTCCCAAGAAAACGAAGATTGATTATGTCAGGCCAGCTTGTGTTAATGCTTTCACTCCGCCAGTACCAAAAGTGTAGTTAGTTAGATTCGCCAAGTTGTGCTTTAAAAAAAAAAAAGAAAAAAAAGGGTTGTCATACTTGCACAATCAATTCTTGGTTTTTTGTTTTAAATAATCATTTTATTTACTGGAAATTGCTTTTGTAATGTTAAGATTCTAGGCKAACCATATATCTCATGGAGCTGATTTTTGCAACTTATAGAAAAGTGATCCAGTGAAATTGAGGCATTTATTCCACCCTCTTCATTTTAGTTCAGTGGTTGTCTAAAATTGCCTGGGAACTAAAATCAGATTTTTCCTTGACGTCTATGTSCTCACGCTTCCATGACATGTAGATGGCCAATAAAGACTGTAACATCTAGTAGTGTATTTAACTCTAGACTATAGGCTATCCTGTGTCTATTACATGTTTCTAGGAAGCAATTGTGACCATTAGGCAATATCCTTGAGCAAAGTTTTCTGGCTTCTGGCTCTATGCAACTTTGCAATCGTTGTCCTTTGCTAAAATTTTGTGGAAATTAGTTGGTTTCCGGTGACGGCTAAAAGAATTTGGAGTTAATAATGGTCATACCAAAGAGCCATTGGTATGCAAAGTGGGAGGAGAAAAGAAAAAGGAGGAGGGGGGGTGGGGAAGAGCAAAAGGTTGAAGCTTGATTTCAGTCAAGGATGAAGTTAGTGAAATGACTTAAACTGGATGGTGACATGTTGCTCTGCTCTAGATAGTGAATGACTTTTTCTTCTTGGGCCTAGCCTAAAGCTAGTAAACCTTTGCTGTCCTTTTTATTTATCTATGCTGCAGAATTTATGACTTCCTGCTGTACGTATTAGTATGTGATAGAAACCATGAAATAGTTCTGGCAGTTGCCTTATGTTTAATTTTTTTGCGAGGTTAAATCCGCACATTCATTTAGATAGTGTATTTTCTCCATTTCCATCCTTACTCTTCATTGTTTTGAAGGGCTTATTCATAGAATTGCGTATCCAAAGTATTTTCTTTTATCCTTTTGTTTTTGTTGCTCTCGCAATACAAAGTCCATCTCTTTTCCCAATACTCAGGATATTATTTCCTATCACACTATGATGTAGAAAAAGGTTAGGGAAAATAAAAAGAGAGGGCTTTAGGATGAAAGTGAATTTCAGCCTCTAAATGAGAGTATCAGGGGAATAAAAGGAATCAAGAGCGATCTTAGTGTTTGGTCCACATACATGATAATTTAAGCAATATGGCTGGTTCAAACAATAATTGTGCATAATTTTGGAAAATGAGTTTCATGTTTTGTAGATGGTGAGCCTTTGAAAGATGGGTTATGCTTTCAAATTGACGGTAGGAGCTATGGATGATGAATTTTCTTTATGTTTAAGAATAACTAATGGAATGTGAGAATTGTGTATTGAAGAAAATTGTTGCATCTGTCATCAAAGTTCAACCTTTTCTGTTGAACTTTGTCTTGGTTATTGACTCTTTAACAGTTTTCTCTAGTGGCCTTGGGGGTGTGGAGATAGTGGAAGGAGGAATGAGAGAAGCTGGTGGGTCCCTGGACCAAGTTTGGCCTTCCTAGGCTTGCATTAGTTTTCTACTTACAGTAAAGCCAAAATACATTCAGAGTGTTCGCTGCAAGAACTGTTCCTGAAAGCAGAATGAAAAGTTTCTGTTGGCTGTATATCTATTTAACTATTGTTTTGCTTTCATGATTGGAATTTAAGTGTTCCCCACTATTTAAACTAGATTTTGAGCATATAATTTCAGGTTTTCTCCCCCTTTGCCCCGTCCAAAATAAAGAATCAGGAAATTTGGTCCCCCACCCTAACAAAATGGGGAAAAGAAAAAATTCTAGAAAGTTTTGGTATTGCATTGCATAACAAATGGAGAACTATGCTCTGGTATTTCCCCTCATCAAACCAAAATGCTGAGAGGATGGAGGAAGTGAGAAACCAGGGCGGAAGAAAAAGGAAAAATCAGTCGAGCTTAATGGTTTAGTGAGTAAGGACTGTAGCTAATTTGGCAAGATTGCATGTATATCTAGATTTCTCCAATACTTAGACATGATATTGCCTTCTGACTTTTTACCAGAAGAGTTCTATAATCAGTTTCATAGATATCAACTTGGTAAAATTGATCCCTGCATAGATGACTAGACATCAGTTCTTGCAATTATAACTCAAGTTGGTTGCTGTTGTTACTTTTTAATGATAATTATCTTGTTGGTCTTCTTACCCGCTTTTGATGAGATTGTATTGCATGGTATGCTTATTTTGATTTCCTTTTAGATTTGCAAAGGCAATTCTTGACTATTCTTCATTTCTTTCCAGTCGCTTTTTGCAATGTAGAGGCCCCTATGCTAAGAGAAGGCATCCATTAGTGGACTCTGTTGTAGTTGCAGAAATAAGAAGATGCCTTGAGGAAGGGATTGAATTTCAAGGAGAGTTGTTAAATTTCAGGAAGGATGGATCCCCATTGATGAATAGGTTGCGTATGACACCAATATATGGAGAAGATGACACAATAACGCATATTATTGGCATACAGTTCTTTACAGAAGTAAATATTGATTTGGGTCCACTTCCAGGATCTTCTGCAAAGGAGTCTGCAAGATCATCTGATAGATTCCGATCTAGTCTTTCTTCTTATGGACCAGTTTTGGATAGTAAACAGAACAATAATCGTGGGTTGTGTGGGATATTACAGTTGAGTGATGAAGTCTTGTCCGTAAAGATTCTATCACGGTTGACTCCACGAGATATTGCATCTATCGGTTCTGTCTGCAGGCGGCTCTATGAGTTGACAAAAAATGAGGACCTTTGGCGAATGGTTTGCCAAAATGCATGGGGCAGTGAGACAACCCAAGTATTGGAGACAGTGCCTGGGGCTAAGCGATTAGGATGGGGTAGGTTGGCAAGAGAACTTACGACTCTTGAAGCAGCAGCATGGAGGAAGTTAACTGTCAAAGGTGCTGTTGAGCCTTCTCGTTGTAATTTCAGTGCATGTGCAGTTGGAAATCGTGTAGTACTTTTTGGTGGAGAAGGAGTCAACATGCAACCCATGAATGATACCTTTGTCTTGGATTTGAATTCCAGCTCTCCAGAGTGGCAGCATGTCAAGGTAAGCTCACCCCCACCTGGGCGTTGGGGTCACACCCTTTCCTGTGTGAATGGATCTAATCTAGTTCTGTTTGGGGGTTGTGGTACTCAAGGCTTGCTCAATGATGTCTTTGTTTTGGATTTGGACGCTAAGCATCCAACTTGGCGTGAGATCTCCAGTTTAGCTCCTCCACTTCCAAGATCTTGGCACAGCTCCTGTACCCTTGATGGAACTAAGTTAATAGTCTCTGGTGGTTGTGCAGACTCTGGAGTACTCCTCAGTGACACTTTTCTCCTTGATCTCTCAATGGAGAAACCTGTGTGGCGAGAAATACCAGTAGCATGGAGTCCCCCATCTCGTTTGGGACATACATTATCTGTTTATGGTGGTAGGAAAATTTTGATGTTTGGGGGTCTTGCAAAAAGTGGTCCCCTGAGGTTTAGATCGAGTGATGTTTTCACCATGGATTTGAGCGAGGAGGAACCATGTTGGAGATGTGTAACAGGGAGTGGAATGCCTGGTGCTGGAAATCCAGGTGGCATAGCTCCTCCCCCGAGACTTGATCATGTGGCAGTGAGCCTTCCTGGTGGCAGAATCCTTGTCTTTGGGGGTTCTGTTGCTGGTCTTCACTCAGCGACTCAGCTCTATATCCTCGATCCAACTGAGGAGAAGCCTACATGGAGGATTCTGAATGTTCCTGGGAGACCTCCAAGATTTGCTTGGGGACACAGTACCTGTGTTGTTGGAGGCACTAGAGCCATAGTCCTTGGAGGCCAAACAGGGGAAGAGTGGATGCTGAGTGAGCTTCATGAACTATCTTTGGCAAGTAATCTCAACTGATTGATGGAAGAAGGAAAAAATTAGATGCTGTTGAAAAAGAATACTGGCATCGTTTTGTTGTCTCAAGGAGTATTGACTGGTTGAGCCTCCACTGTGTATAGACTGCTGTTGCATTTAACAAAGACGTAGACCTGTATTTCTGTGGTCCACAGGTAGCACACTGCTGATAGCTATCTGTTGTGCAATTCTTCTTATGTGATCACAAGGACTTTGGATCTTGCTTGACATGGGTTTAATTTTGCAAGGTTTGTTTTGAGTTGTTCGTTGGGACATATTCTAGGGCATTCACCAATTCTAGGCTAGTAGTACTTGATAGGGCAAATAGTTTAATATATGTAGGTCTAGATTATCATGTATGGCCATGTGTTGTTGTGGTTCAGATTCTGTAATTCGAGACCCAAGAAAAGGTGCATAAAAGCAAAAAAGAAAGTGTGGTGAACCAAGCATGGGGTGTGTCTATAACTTGTGCTAGGCTTATTTTTTTGCCCCTACTGTGTTTAATATAACAGATTCATGTCATGACACCTTGCTGTGTTGGTGTTGTACCTGAAAACCACTTCGCAATTACATATGTGGTGTTGGAATCATACCTTAATAAGTTGGTCCTATTGCTCAAGTTGCTGCTGCAGAGCAATGCTCTGTCTAATGCATTTGTGTCAACTACTGGTTCTGCTGGTTTTAGTTGCTAAGGTGAGATGCTGCCGGAAGCTAGTCTCCTTTTTTTCTCAGTTGTGGGAGGCCGATATGGTTGCTTTCTTGGACTATATGTTAGGGATACTATGATTATTTCCTTATGCTTCTATCATTCATGAACTCCTTTTGCTTGCTTTTCTGGTCTCACCAAGTATTGGGCTGAAGGCCATTTCGAAATCTGGTATTGATTGTCCAACGTGAAGACTGAGTTGCCTTTTTTTGAACGACAACTACCCTCGAGGTGTTTTTATTCTACAGCTGCTTTTAGCTCCTAAAAAGACTGAGTTTCCACATTTTCATGTTGGCAGCAGTTCTGTGAACTGCTCTGCAACGAAGTTAGATACTTGTTCAATGGTCAACACTTGATTGCCTGCTTTTAGTTACCCAAAATTCAATGGCAAAAAATGGCAATGTAAGTATTGCATGAGCTGAGAGATTTCTTGAATCACCCTTTGTCATCTCCATTAGAAATTACAGCAACCTCCAATGGCTTAATGAGCTCAGAGTCTTAAAACACCTTTCTCGCAGAAGAGGAATCGAGATCCTAAACGAGAAATTCCACATCAGATTCTTTGTATCTCACTTCCACTGTATTCCATTAAGGGACCCATTACTTATACTTTGACTCCAATCTTTTCCACTTTTAACAGCTTCACTTCCTCCATTACAGGTTTTTTCTTGTTCAAGTTCACATTCTCCTCCTTTTTGGGTTCCTCATGACTGCCCAAAACCCAGAACCGAATCTGCTTTCTTTGAAACTGTTCCCACATCTTCTCTATCCCTATCTTCCTCCTTACCAAATCTRTATCCCTATCCAAGTCCTTTACTCCCCAATTCCCTGCCAGCATTCCCCACGTCCAAATATTTGCAATTGTCCAAGACTTTTAAAATCCCACTACAACCCTAGCGGACCTGATTCTCACCTCCAATTTCCCACTCTCTTCTCCAGCGATACCAGCAAGTAGCAATTGTTTTTGAACTTTGATAAGCGATCCTTGTAATGCGGCAGGACCTCAATGGTAGTCTTAAAAAGTTAAAAAAGGATGCTAGGTGACTTGAATCTGATGGTGATATCCATGCAGAGAAGCACCTGGAGAGCTTGGAAAATGTAATGGAACGGTTAAAAAAAAAAAAGGAAAAGAAGGAAATATAAATTGTAATCTATTAACCTCTTGTAAATTGACAGAGTTTGGACAGCAGTGTCAGGAAGAATGGATACATCAAAATTTTATGTACATTTTGTATTGGTACATTATTATTTTTCATATTCTCTCTTACAAAACTTAATCAGGTCCTAAAAGAGAGAAAAATGGTGCAACATTTCAGATGGAAAAAAAAAAAAAAAAAAAAACTTCAACGAACAGCAATGACATGTGGCCACCCCATGTCTGCAGAATCTTGTGCTTGATACATGCTAGCATGATGACAGGCTCTATCTTCAATTGGAACTTGCAAAAGTCAATCCCGGGAAAATACACCTATGTCTTATTCCAAAATGACTCTTTCTTCAGTGAATTCCCTGAAAGAATCAAAATGCTATGACTCCTAAGATGAATCTAGAGCTTTGAACTGGTCAGAGTGGTCAGTGGAAATCAGGCAGCTGCAGAAGGATGTTAAACTCTTGATTTTTGCTGGATCAACGTCTAATTGAAATAGATAATTTCGTACGGAAGTTTCAGAAATYACGACTCCATATTTTCTCTGACACGTAATGCTAGTCTCTGCAAAGATTGTTCCTCATATGAAGCATCTCTTTCTCTGATTCTTGACACAAAGTCCATGGCATCTTYGTACATTTTCGCTCTGCAGTAACCATCCACAATTGTTTTGTATGTAAGTTCATTTGGATTGCAATTGTGTTGGATCATGTAAGCCAGTAATTCATCTACTTCAGAAAACATTCCTCGTGCAGCGAAGCCAGCAATGAATGTGTTGTAGGTTACAATGCAAGGACGAATTCCCCTCGATGTCATCTCTGAAAAAGTTCTTACTGCCTCTTGCATGAGACCTTGCCTGCAGAACCCCTTGATGACAGTGTTGTAGGATACAAGATCTGGTTCTCCACCACTTTTCTGCAGACCCATGAGGATTTCCTCAGCTTTCCAGCAATCACCTGATCTGGCATACATATCCATTAAACTGTTGTAGCTGACAAGATCTGGCAGTAATCCACACTCCCSAATCAAACATAGTGTCTCATGTGCGCGATCATACATTTTGTTCCTTGCAAAAATGGAAAGCATCGCATTGAATAAAACTAGATCAGGTTTGTATCCATTCTTCTGGAATTCCTCAAATGCTCTCTCCATACCCATGAGAGATCTACATTTGAAATTTGCAAGAACAAGGGTCCTCAAAAGCATCCAACTAGGAAAGATGTTACCATCATAAATTTCTTTGGAAATCCTCTCTATGCCTCTCACATTCCCTCCCTTTGAGTAGCAATGAAGCATCAATGAGTATGATGTTTCACTGGGCTTGAAGCCTTTCTTCCTCATATCTTGAATGATTGATTCTGCCGCTCTCCAATCTCCTCTACGGGCCAGGGCATTTAGAAGCGCGTTATAAGTTGTGACACAAGGAGTAAAACCTGCTTTTATCATCTCATCATATATCACTGCAGCATTAACTCCTGCACCACACCTACCATATGCATTTATCAAAGTATTAAATGTGTCTCTACCAGGCTCATACCCGCAACTCTTCATCTCTTGAAAAATACGATTCACATGTTTGTGCATTCCTTTATTACCACACATGGCAAGCATCGTGTTCCAAGTAACACGATTTGGGGCACATCCGTTTAATTTCATATCAGAAACAATTTCCATCATCTCTTCTAT
This sequence comes from Rhazya stricta, assembly GCA_001752375.1. Lineage (NCBI taxonomy): Eukaryota > Viridiplantae > Streptophyta > Magnoliopsida > Gentianales > Apocynaceae > Rhazya > Rhazya stricta. Next base: position 1,351,383 of record MEJB01000097.1, read on the forward strand.
TCGTGACTTTTTCGCCAGCATCCCAAGGATAGCATTGTATGTACACACGTTAGGTACACAACCAGTTCGCTTCATCTGTTTGAACCAATTCAAAGCCTTCTCCTCCTTTCCCGCTTTGCCATAGGCATCTATTACTGTAGTATAAGTGACAGCATTTGGCATTATACCCTTCTGTGTCATAGTACCTATAAGTGCAGCTCCTTCTTCATGGAATCCCGCCCTCACATATGCTGCCACAAGTTCATTATAAGTTACTGAGTCAAGAGGGCACTCATTTTCCTCCATTTCTTTCAGAACTTTTAAAGCTTCCGAGTACATTCCTGCCTTCCCAAACACTTGGAGAAGTGAATTATAAGTTACTGTTCCAAAAACGTAGCCCTGTGATTTTAATTCATCAAAAAATGTCGTTGCTTCCTCCAGCAACCCGTTCCTTCCACAAGCAGATATAACTGTACTGAAAGTAAAATCATCAAATTCAAGCCCTCCGCTCCTCATTTCATCAAGAAGGGCTAGAATTTCATTCCAAGACCGCCCCTTTTTACCATAAACATCCAACATCACATTGTAAGTAACTAAAGTTGGAGATAATCCTTTCTGTTTCATATATTCAAACAATGCTATTGCCTTCTCATAATTTCCAGTACGAGAATATGCATGAAGAATTGTAGTACAAGCTCGAACATCCAGTGAATACTCATTCAAAGGAATCAAATCAAACAGTCTTGACGTAACCAAGTGCTGAGACTCTCTGCCGAGAATCTTAACCATCAGTTCTATGACTTGGCCGTCCAACTTCTCATTCTTACTGTTAGTACCTTCCATATTCAACAGAACCCATTCAAACAAAATTATAGCTTTTTCCCAATTGCCTAGAACGTCTAAACCCTTCAATAGACTCATCAAATCAAGTTCAAGTAACTCAAACTTGACCGAACGAAAGAATGAATTCATACTAGACACAGGCTGTTCAAGAATCGAATTGAGCATCAACTTACAGTCGGTGGGAAGAAAATCAAGAGACCCATCATTTTTAACCGGCCGAACATGCTCCTCGCTGTACTTTCCAATCCTTGGGATTGTAATAGAGCTAGCTAAATGGGTTTCTTCAAATCGTTCATCGTCTGCAGAAACGGGAGGAGAGGTGAAGTGGGCATTGTTCGTTTCGGCTGATTTGATGGTCGGTTGTTTGGACTTGGAGATATGAAGGAGGTTCTGCAGGAGAGAGTCAATAGGAAAACATGGAGACTTTTGTTGCTGTTGCTGTAATTGTTGCTGCAAAGGGGGAAGAAGGAGTGTTGAATTGCTGAATTTCAAGCGTGGGTTTGGTGGTTGAACTGTGGGTTTTGTTTGTTGAATTGGAAATGCAGGCCTATTGGGGAAAAAAGACCCTTCCATTGCTGACACTGGGGAGCAAAAACAGCAGCACAGAGAGAGTGTGCTCTGTGAAAAAGGATTGCAATCTTGCAGTTGCCACTTTGTGAAGGATGTATATGAGGGAGAAGAAGATAATTGAAAGACTTAAACGATTCAATTTGGTGTGTTATCAGTATAAGGACCAAGAGATGTATCAGTGGATGATGATGGTGGGGCTGTTGTTGCTTTGGAGGGTTGGGAGAAACATGAAGGGAAGGAACCAAAAGCTAATATGATCATTATAGTTTGGTTTCAAGCTACTTTGGTCCGCTAAATTGAAGACTTGTAGCATTTGGCAATGCTATCCCTTTCTCTGCCTGCTCTAGGGAAGGAAACAAAGAGACAAAGAAATAGACTTTTGTCATCTAGCACACGAAYAAACGAATTAAAGTAAAATTTTGAGTTTAATTAAAATAATTAATAAATGAATGATTAAATAAAAATAAAATTTCGAGTTCAATTTCATTTATGATGTTATTTAAAGGAGTTTTAAATTAATTTTTTTTTGAATAAGAGTTCGATTTCGAAAAGGTGATAATATCTCTTCTAATGTGAAAATATCTAATGATAGTGAAGAAAAGAGAAATAGACTTTTAACTTTTAAGAAAATATATTGGCCAGGCAATTTATTTTGTTGACATGGGTAGAGATGGCAATTTGTATATAATTTGGGAAAACCCATTAAGAAGGTCAAAGGACTGTTGAGCCCAAATATGTTGGGTCAATTAATGAGGCCCAGGAAGCTTATATGGTTATTTAGGAAATGCTTCCATTTTCAACATCCTACCAATAGAACCAGCATAGAGTGGTGGCACTGTAGAGTCTAGATGATTTAAGTGAGTTAAAAATAATAATAATAATAATATTTTCTTGTATTTTTAAAATGAAAGGAATTTGATATGAAAAAATATTATTAAAATAAATATAAAGAAATTGATCGATGGGCTTTTATTCGATTTGAATGAAGAATTTTAATTGGAGAATAAACTTTGATGAATTTTTTTGTAAAGATTGATGATAAACACTTAGTGTTCAAATGTGAAAGATTTAAAAAAAAAAAAATTGATGAAAAAGGAGTGATTATTTTACCTTACTCAGTGAAAATGAATAATACTTACACAATGGGGGTAAGATCATTTTATGAACATGAGGGACCATTTTCGAAAAGGATATCTATAAATAATTCATATTATTTCCTTTTCGTGCTTAACATTTTATATTTTGACGATTTTTTAAAATTTATACTTCTTTTAAATCGTTGACAAAACATTATCTTTAAAGAAAGTCTATTAATAATATCAATATGTAAAAGTTTTTTTAAGATCGTGTCTCGATCTTACTTATTGAAATTGATTCTCTTTTAAGTTTTTAAAATTAAAAATTATTTAAAGAAACGATCAAATATTTTCCCGATCGCTTTTACTTGAAAATGAAGCTAAAAACCAAAAATGTTTATATATAGAAGAGAAGGGCTCTGATCGTTTTCATTGGTAAATCAAGACTTGACCAACTATCATATCAAGAACAAGCAAATTCTGATTCTTGAAATTCAAATAAAAGCAAAAATTAATTGACAATGTTTGTAAAGAAATTTGGCACGTAGCTATGTTTGCTCCAATAGATCCTGCRCCTGGGCTGCTATGGTCTGCTAGCTTTGAGCCGAAAACAATCAAATCATATRGGGACAAAATCTTTCAATGTTGCCTGGAAACTGGGGACGGCTTCTGGGGCCTGGGTTGGGGGGGTTTATTTTGGCTTCCATTCTGCCCTTGTACAAAGCATCGCGACGCGTCTCTGTGTTTGCATAAGACTCCAACTTCCTATGCAACTATGCTTACATGAAAAGTGAAATACAGAGGTGTCTCAGCTTATGAACTTGGGTTTAAATTGGTGAATCTCTTTGATTTGGGTTTTGTTGGTTGATTGAAGAACCTGAATAAAAATGGAGTGTTTGCTCATTGGGTCCTCGGCAAAGTCATCTTCTTCACTCTCATTTCCTGTTACAGCTGAAGTATACTCAGGCAGTAATGGTAGGTAAAATTTACTGGTAGTCTGTTGCGTTTCCCTACCATTGGGATTTTGRCAGTTTATTACTGCCTTGATTCTGCATCATTAGTATCAGGATTTTGGTTGAAACTTTATCTTGGCAATTGCTAATTTCCTTTTGAATTTTCTCTTCAATTGGCTTATGTAAGTGACAAATGGTATGGGTGTCAATCTTGAGAGAAATGGTATAATTGAACATAGCATTCTCTCACTGAGCTCTTATGATTGGTATGAATAGATTGCACGCTAACTTCTCATTCTTCCAACTCGCAAGAATGCAGACGCTAAAGAATTTCGGGGGGGGGGGGTGCTCACATCACTCTTTTTTCTTAAATTTGTTTATCTTTTAATCTTCTGTTGGTTTCTTTAGGAGTTATAATCTCTTTATATTAATGGGTTCACATGCAGCGTTGCAAGTTTTGAAAGGCAAAGTATGGAACAGTCCTGGGAAGCTCTTTACGATGCCCATGATATCGCAGAAGCAGTTTCCCATGCGACAGAATATTGGTGGCAATAATGAAAAATTTGTATCTTTCTACTGGAGACGAAAAAATAACTGTTGGTTGAATGCAGTTTCTGAGCAACCTTTTGAATCTGAACCTTCAGAGAGCCCATGGAAACCGCTGAAAGATGGCTTAGATGCTTTCTATAGGTTTTCACGGCCCCACACTGTAATCGGAACAGTTRGGTTCTAGCTTCCATTATGTTGATTTATTCAGTTTTATCTGTGTGCATATTTATGAATCTGTACACTAACACCCAATTTCATGGATGTGTTTTGACTATGTAGAAAGATAGTAACCTTACATTTCTTTTCTCTAAGCAGACATTAAGCATAGTGTCAGTTTCTCTCCTTGCAGTWGAGAAGCCCTCAGATATTTCTCCATTATTTTTCATTGGGATGTTTGAGGTTTGTTGTGAAATTGGTTAATGCAAGCAGTGAGTTGCTAGCCTAATCAGTGGTTATAAAWATTAATAAAGACTTCGTTCTTTCTCTTTCAGGCAATTCTTGCTGCCGTCTTTATGAATATATACATAGTTGGTTTGAATCAGTTATCCGACATAGAAATTGACAAGGTAACTTTTTCATTTTAGACAATCTATGAAGTTTGCTTCATGACAAAAAAAAAAAAAAAAAAAAAAAAGGACCGAAACCCAGGCTGCTATCTTTGTGGTACATATAAAAATAAACACAAAGAAATAATCAATAATATATCTGCCTAGTACATCCAAGGATATGTTAAGAGCCTTCTCTCATTTCATGCTGGTTGGTGGTTTTCAGGCATTAAGTCTTTTGGAAAAGAAAGGGGATTTGAAGAAAGCTGGCTATTTCTGTAAAGAAATCTTAATGAAGTCAAATTCCTTAAGAGTTACCTTACTACATTTATTTAGTTCTCRCAAAGATATGGTGAATCTAGTATCCAAAGGTTAGATTTTCTGTATGAAAAACCTTGTGCTGGAGACGTTTATTTCTCCATGATGTTGACATAATTTTGGTACAGCACCTAGCTGAGTTTTACACAAGGTTTTGGGATACAAACTAGAWGTGTGGAACTTAAACAGGGCTTCARAGGATGAAATATTGACATGCTTTCTARGCAGGGATAATATTATCTTTCTGCATRTCATTGGACTAAACCCTTGATTCTATCTGTTTTTCTGGAAGGCGTCCATAACTATTCTTAGGAAGTATGTCCTGAAATTCCAAAAGCCAAGCAGTTTACTACATATCATCTTCTACTAGTGCTAGCTATATTATGAACTCCTACATTAAGTTTCTTAGGCATAAATAGGCTTTTGCAGCATAGATGCTGAGAGAAACCTAAAAATGGGGCATCACTATTTTCTTGCCATGGAAAATGCAGCATAAGGGAGTGCCTTCCTCAACGTAGTTTTTGCATACATCATATCTCTTGATGCTCTGTAAGGCAGGTAGGAATATAAAATGTTAGCATTGAACCTTCCTTCTTGGGTCTTCAGCTATATTTGCCTGGTAAACGGCTGTCTCTAACTTCTTACGTGTTGAGAAGCTTTTACCGGGGTCAGACTACCACCTTGCTTCCCTGGCCAACTGACAAATGTTACTTTCTTGCTTATGATGATATTATAGATCTTATCTCTGGCTGTCATTCCCTACTCCTTGCATTTCTAAATTTTTACAGCTCTTAGTTTGGATTTGATTATAAATTTTAGCAAGTTCGTCAAATGCTTTACCCAATTCTTTTCTTTTCAAGMTAGGTGGACTGTTAGGTATACTTTGCGATGTAGATACTGTTATATGTTTATATCAGCTATTTGGGGCAGTCTTTGAATGTGTATAACAACGATTTTACTATTATGTTTTCCTTTGTATGTAGAAGCATATAGGAGAAGAGCAGTGGAAGCATGTCGAACAGTTTATTTTCTGTGCTTTACCTTTTCCAATTGTCTCTTTTTGACTGGCGCATATGAATTTGAATGATATTCTATCACAGGTTAACAAGCCATATCTTCCGTTAGCCTCAGGGGAATATTCAGTTAAGACTGGAGTGGCGATTGTTTCATCTTTTGCAATTATGGTAATTCACAGACTTCTTATGAAGTCTAATTTGTAGTTCTCTCACTTATGTTGTGGAAACACTCTCCATTAATTAACTTTATTCACATAAATTATATTCTCGCAAGGAATAGCTCTAACCTTCTCATAAAATATATGAAATGGTATACCAGGAGCACTCCAAACGTAGGTTCTGCGAACACTATGATAGTCAGTAGGTACTGTTTGTTCTCACCTGGTGCCATTGTAGCTAGTTTCAAGTATGGAGAACTTGGTCCTGTTACCTAGGTTTCTATCACTAAGAATATGTCGAAACAACTATTGGATATCTACTGGAAACAATGCAATAACTTYATCTAAAAAATTCCTATGCTTCTTTATATATCCTACTAGAAAATTATGAACTCACTTTTTTATTATGCTTGTTCTTCTTTAATGTTTTAGAGGAACTCTTATCAGTGTACTTGGGACTGTCTATATGGTACTATTGAGCACACTGAAATCCYAGAAATTTTCTTCAGATAAATTCATATTATTTACTGTACTTTTCTAGGACCAAAAGTTGTTTATTATCATTAATTTGCAGAGCTTTTGGCTTGGATGGATTGTGCGCTCGTGGCCTTTATTTTGGGCTCTTTTTGTCAGTTTTGTGCTCGGGACTGCATATTCGATCAATGTGAGTGTAATTCATTTATGCACATGAATTATCATTGCGAGAGCACAAACATTGCAGAGTTAAACGTTTTGCAAGTCATGACACTGTGCAAGGAGCACTATGTTCAGTGCTTCAAATTCATGAGTATACTTTTCGAACTAAGGTACCATCTATAGGGGCTCTCCTGACCAATTGCTCCAAATTTTGTTTGCCATTGCAGCTACCAATGCTAAGATGGAAGAGATTTGCATTTATTGCTGCACTCTGTATCTTAGCCGTACGTGCAGTGATTGTACAGATGGCTTTTTATTTGCACATTCAGGTCTAACATGATTTCCTCTAAGTAATGTTTTTTTATTCTACATATTATTCTAAGCTATAAGATGCTCATGTTATTTAATGGAAGRCAACTGATAGTATTGATGTTTTATTATACTTTTCATGGAATTGAATTAGGCATTTACATTATGTTTAAGAAATGAAAGAAATTATATTTCTCTGTTACTACTATATCCTGAGAGTCATATTTGTCCCTATTATTGTCATGTTTTTCATAATGAGTTATCAACTATAATGCAGTAATATRTGAGTGACCTTAATTGACAAACTTGCAGGCTCATCATGAGATTATTTTTTCTTTTATCATTTTCTTGGGGGGGGGGGGGGGGGGAAGTGGTTGCAAATGGTAGCTCATTTTTCGTAGTCAACTTTTCCGAAATAGTTTTTATTCCTTTCATATTTATTACTAAAGCTTGACTTGATTGCCATGTTATTTACATTTTTCAGACTCATGTCTATGCAAGAGCAGCATTCTTTACAAAGCCTGTGATTTTTGCAACTGCTTTCATGAGCTTCTTCTCTATCGTTATAGCATTATTTAAGGTAACAGTTATTTTGTGTACGTTGAGTAAATAGCARGTATGCATTGCCAAATGGACAAGCATTACAATTTTTATCACCATACAAATTTGGATGTGGGACTCTTAGATATGGCTGAGTTCCTGTTCTTTATGTGCATAAATGATCCCTCTTGGAAATGATGTGCCTTTCTAACTTTTTTGTTAGTATATGACCACAATGGCTATATGTCTGTGAGTTTTCTTTAGGTTAATAGATGATTATTGTGTATTGTTTCATATGATGGAATGGCCCTTCTTTAGCTTGTATAGATATTCTAGTGTGATAGAAGCTGCTTACTAGATGATTCTTGTGTATTGTTTCATATGATGGGAAAAAAGGCGTTTCTGGTGAAACTTTGCAAGCGTGGATGATTAAACCCTAAGATCRCAATAAATATTATTCAAAATATGTGATTCCTACATTGAGTCCCAAAGATATGACACGGCCTAGAAATAATACGAAAGGAAATTGAAATAAAGAAGAAAAGACCACTGGCATTTATGCTGACATTTTGCTCTTTTCTTCCCTTTACTTTTTCAATTTCAATTCTTCTGTTTTTTGCGTTACTTGCAGTATATTTGACTGATTAGTTTTGGTTTCATGCTCTGGATTTGATGTTGTAGGATATTCCTGATATTGCCGGTGACAAAATTTTTGGTATTCGATCTTTTACTGTYCGCTTGGGTCAAGAGAGGGTTAGTTTTCAGTTTATCATATTAATTAATACACTAAAACAGGCTTCAGTTATGATTTTTGTTTACCTTGATTGAACTGATTTAATTCTGGCAGGTGTTTTGGTTATGTATTTCGCTTCTTGAAATAGCTTATCTTGCTGCCATCTTAGTTGGAGCCACTTCTTCCTTTGCTTGGAGCAAATATRTAACTGTAAGGCACTCTTACGATTTTTATTTGTCAAGGKGGGGACTTAACTATTTACGTATCTTGAACTAAAATGACTSACATTGTTCTGAAAAGGAAAAATTACCATTTTTTTATTCTGTATAAAGTTTCTATGCTACATAAGTCTTTCTCGTAGGATATMAAGCAAGCTAAATTGATGCCAAAAAGTACTCTYGGTAGGTTGGATTTCTATTTTATTAACCTCCACTTTTATGCAAGGCAGCTTTTAACAATGAGCTTTTATTTCAAAATTTTCTGTCTAATGCTGAAAGTTGGGTGAATTGATGAACATGAGCCTATTCAACATCTAAAATGAAAAGGTAATGGGGTTTGATTTTTCTGACCAAAGCCTCATTTTGCTTTCAAATTGTTATGTAAAATAAGGGTTGAGGGAGAAGGGGAGGGGGAGGGGGGAGAAAATCTTGTTCGATTCATTGGTTCTGGTGCAGTAGTAAAGCTTCTAGATGGTTAGCAGTATAATATGTGTTACTTTATATATATTTAGGTCGTTGGTCACATCCTGCTGGCTTCGCTTCTTTGGACTCGTGCCAAATCTATTGATCTGAAGAGCAAAACGGCAATAACAGCCTTTTACATGTTCATATGGAAGGTACTGTCTTCTTTATGCTTCTAATATATTCTTGATTAGAACCTTAAATAAAAAAGAAATATACAGGAAGGTAATGATATAAAGCTGGATTATTGATACGATATCATTTCTCTTGCAATGGAAACAGACAACATAGCCCCTTTTCTTTATCAGTTTATTGTCTTTCTGTTCAGTCCAGCAAGAAAAGAGGGAGTGAGGAAATTTACCCTTTTGATTTCTGGCTTGCGAGAAGACCTTCATAAATCTTTARTTCTAATTGCTTTTTGCTGCATACCATATAATCCTCACATGCATACTTCCAAAATCAATTTTCAACTAGAGAGAGGTTTCAATGGCAGGCCATCTGGGATTAGGCTTGTGTATGTGTACTAATCTAGCTGCTCCTTAATATTAAGCTGGAGGTGGAGAAAGTTCTCCCTGGTTCTTGCACCAGCCAAAGTCCTCGTTTTACTTTCGTATGATTCCTATATGGGACAATAAACTGCGGTATTCCTACATTCTTTGATTCCTTTGCATATTTGGCCTCTACTTACCTATTTGTTCACTACAAATTGATTTTGTAACCCTTCTTATCCCTAAACTCTGTAGCTCCGCTCCTCTAATGGGCAGACATACTCAGTTACATATATATTCGTAGACTCTTTATTAATTCGATACAGGTTTCTTGTTTTCTTGCTTCTCTTGATTTAACGTCAACAAAGTTAACTTTAAGTTGGTCCATTATTTCCCTTCTGTGTGTGTTTGCAGCTCTTTTATGCAGAGTACTTCCTTGTACCTCTTGTAAGGTAAGGGCCTCTTCTCATATGCCCTTTAGCTGGGTAAGGATAATGGCATTGATAAGTTGGTTTGTATGCTGCAAGAAGGCTTAGGGTTATACCAATACAATAATATTAACACATTCTTCATACTATTCATCATGAACAAATTTGAAAGTAGAGGTCCCAATTGCATATTTTATCTTTTCCTATTACATATATTTATAATATTGCTCTTCYCAGCTACATCCTTGTTTCTATTGATCTATCTGAACAAAGCTCGGCGGGGACCTTTTTTTTCCACTCTTATACTGCTTTTCGTCTTAACATAATCTGAGATTGCATCGTCGTAAGATCACGCAATCTCACATTGTGTTATGAGTTCGGGAGCGAGGATGAAGAAAAAGATTATTTGTTAAGATTTATCGGAAAAAAAAAAAAGTCAGACGAATAAAACCCCATGAGCAAAACCTATTCTTGAAGCATTCTTGGATATGATACGCCAAGTTTAGTGGTGGGCCGGTGGCCAACTTAGTAGGTTTGATCTTTGGGCCCGAGTTTCGAATCCCCAGTCATTAAAATTTAAATAAACGTTGAGTAAAAAATTGGAGAGGAATAAGTATCCTACTTTAATGTAGATTATCCATTAAAACAGACCAAAAAAAAAAAAATTTGCAAACTCATAGAGAATGCTTAAATCGATATATTTATTAAACGTGTGACGTTAAATTACTAAATGCAATATAAATTTTTAATATAAATGTTAACAAAATGGTTTATCCTACGAAAAAGTCATTTTTTTATCATTTTATTTTAATTGAGTTAYGTTTTTTAATTCAATRTTATATTGTRTAGCGTCACTCTTAAGTTAATTGTTCTTTGCCTTCTCTTTGAAAACGCTTAATCAAAGCAGATTTGCAAAGAAAAACAAGTTCGTTTCTTGATTCTAAACTTGTTCTATAACATTTTCTTGTATATATCTATTATTAAATAGATCCCAAAAATTCTTGAGCTTCAAATAGTAACATTTTCTTGAACTCATATGTTGGGCTCAATGAAATGTGACCAAAACAAGTAGACAAAAAGAGGAGCACCAGCCATGAGAAAAAACAAGGGAGAACTGCAAAAAGAGGTGTGGAGTGGACACTAAGACAACAACATGGCTAACTACATGTGCACTTTTGATCTCTTTAAGATTTTTATTTAGTGTTTACTAAGAAAAGGGTTCTTGATTCCAAGTGCCAAACTCAGACAACCACTAAAGTTTTCTTTTAGGTGTCAACAGTGAAATATGGACCAAATGATGAATAGAATCTGGCCATTTCTATTTCTCTTTCTCTTATCTCTTATCTCTCTCTCTCTCCCTCTCTCTCTTTTCCTACCAAGCTTCTTCCACAATAATTCAAAAAAGTCCCAACCCTATACTACTTTTTTCAAGACTCACCATTATGGGAGGAGAAGAACAATTCATACCATAACCCTCAAAAAGCATTGGACACAATTGAGTGGATGGCTGCAGAGCCACAGCCACCAACAGTCTTTACCTAGTTTTTCATGGTTTTCTTTAGTAGCAATTATGCTTGCTCTAGATCTTCTGATACCCTTCAGRATATAYGAATAATAATATGATATGTGTCAGAGAAGAAGAARCGTTGAATAAGTTAAATATATATATAAATGMGTCATGTTACGATTGGTATATCAAAAAATATACTAGAAAACATACTAGAAGATTTATAGCGATTATATGGTCTCAATCTTTTTCTATTTTGCCCCTTTTTTTCATTTCAATCGAAATCAAAACTTCTGTCGCAGAATAATACTTTTTACATTAGTAATCTTTTCCTCTCGTTACACTCCCTCCTACACATGCACCAATCAGACCACAACATGCGACTTCTCGAGCCATATCTTCTCTTCCATTTTAGAAGTACATATACACGGGTCGTACTTTAATTAGTGTAATATGAAGTATACTAGAAGATCGAGAATCTTTTTTACTAATTAAACTATTAACCGAACACGATGAAATATATGCATCCTTAATTGTACTTTTACAAATTTTGCAAGATTAGGCTGAAAAGTTAAAAAAGAATGAAAGGGGAATCAGTGGGGTCTTGAGAATTTTGATCGTGGAGTGCTAATTCTTTTGATCCAGCCAAAAGAATTAACAATTTATAGTCAAAGTGGCCATAAATGAAAGGCATATATTCCAACATTGCACAAGATTGAAGAGAATCATTTGAGAGAGTTCCATGTGTTTTCTCATCMAGAAATGTTACACTGTAATCCCATGYGTTTGTCCCCCATTATCCAACCAARCTAAGGTGTATAGGTGTCTAATAAAGGAGAATATATTGTTATCTCTTTTTTCTTTTCTTCTTCTTCCTTAAAATAATTGTATCCCATTTCAATTAGTACTTTGCATATATTTTGGGCTTCTATCCCATTTTGATTCTTACATCTTTTATATTTTGTTTTTTTTGGAATTATGATTCTTCTTACATGATTCGCCATCTAATGTACGAAATAGTTAAACACTCTTGATATCTGTCAATGTTATCGATTCGAACGGATATAAATGAACTTCACCTTTCTAAAGTAGATATTCTATATCTCTTAATAGGTAAGTTCTTGGGTAAGATTTCGACACATAGCTTGTGAAAGCTCTCCCTTCACATAGGGATCATATTCTGAATATGACTTTCAGGCAAAAGATGCCTTAAATTGCCTCTCGTGTGTTGAAGTTTTTTGCTTTGTTTGGTTTATATTTTACTACAAAGGGACAAAATAGTCTTAACATATTTAATTTATTTTTAAAAAATAAAAATTTACAGATATGTTAACCTCACTGTTAATTAGTCATGCTAATAATTAAATATTAGAATCTTCAATTAAGAGTAAAGAGACTCGTTTAATACTTTCATTAGTAAAAATTTTCATCATGTAAAAATTAGTGGCTAAGTTGTAGTTCAAAACTTCTAAATTTCTTTACTACATTAGAAATAATAGAAGATATTCTTATATTAGTAAGATTAATTCGAATTCAGCAAGATTACATTTGTAAAGTCTGACTCTTACTTAGAGGAATACTTAATTGGAAAAAAAAAAAATTCAACATGATGCCGTGAATTGTGAAAGATTTATCACAGTTAGATAAGTATATACACGTGATCAGATTATTAATAATATATTAAAAATTATATGAAATGATGTATTAAAAGATTCGAATTGTTGGGTACAAGAAAGCATATCAGAACCAAAAGAAGAGATTATTGCTTTGCCAGAAGAAAAAGATGAAGCAAACATTCTATGTTGATCACTGCATCAGCCCTTATTCAATTTTCTTGATTTGTTTTTTCCTCTCCTCCACATAGACATTTTGTTTCCACCTTTAAGTACAATTCAAGAGAGTAGAAAAAGACATCTTATGAACCCTCAATCTAAGATAGATATGAGGCTAATGTGGACTTGGATTTGGCTTTTGGAATTTGATGTGATTGTCACAGATACTGCTAAATCTTCTCGAACTCTTTGAAACTGATGTTACAAGAGGGTTTATTTTAACTTAACAATCCGTCCGTTTATTAATTGTTTGAGTTGTTGATTCCCTTTACCTTGTTTTACTGGGCAAGAAAAGAACAAGTTGGTCTTGTCATATCTAAGACAAATATAAGTGATGGATCACATCTACAAAATTGTCATTGACTCAAAATGCAGGCATGATTAGTCATGTGTTTACTGACTTAATTATGTTGACAATAATTTAATTACAACCATTTGGTGTGATTCTTGATGTCATTTACCTCAATTATGTAAGATAAGCTTATGTCTGAAGGATTCTTATATACTATTAACGATGGTTACTCATATTATTTACATATTTTCATTATTTAGCAGCTTCATCGCGAGAGCATATTCACGGCCTGGACTGACGTCCGTCGTGCTAGTTGAGTCGTGTTTGACTCTGCCCCGTATTTTCTCTAGGGCATTATAGCGATAGTCTTCTTTTAGGCTCATCTTACTACTTTAGTCACATGGATTCTAGCCATTATGAGCCTCTAGTTAAATTTGCTCTCTTTTCGGGTTTTATAAGGTTATCCTTTTTTGTTTCTTTATATTTTCATTTCTATTATATGGATGATTTGTCATTGATACGAGGTGAGTGTGCTTTGGGATACAAGTGCACTTTAAAAATGTACTTTAGGGATGGATTTCTTTATATCCCAGAGCAGTGATTTTTTGCAAGTCACGTATGGTACTCTGCGTTAGTGATATGAAGGTTTATTTAACCAGTGTCCCCAACTCCTCTGTTAGATTTTTATATTTTACTTGTTTCATTCTTACCTGATAGGAGGGAGGAACCATCTATAGTAGCGGGAGTTTAAAGAAAATTGTAGGGAGGCAAGGAGAGGAATTAAATAATAATCCAATAGGTACAAAAGTACGTTGATCTAAAATATGTGGATTGAGGGGGATATAAGAGGGAAACTACATATAATATATTGGAGTATCATATGTTTTAAAGTTGTAACTCACTCGAACACCCCTCTCCGTCTGTGTCTAGTGGTTACTCCCGGTTGTAACAACTTTGTTAAAATTTGTGAACAGAATATAAAGTACAGTAGTGTCACTGAGGTGTAATGAGGTTAGTTAAGTAGTAGCGCATAGAGGAGGCAGGTATAGGAGTTGGGTGCGGGCGGAAGACTAATACAT
>MEJB01000097.1:1371072-1433487 GCA_001752375.1 Rhazya stricta
CCGAGAACTTTTTACCTTAGACAAAGACTGGTAAAGTTAATAAAACGTCCTAAAATATGATAAAAATATTTTCATTGCACAAAAAAAAAAAAAAAAGGGGAGCTCTTCTTTTCCTTCTAAGGTTATTGAGTGAACGGTGTAATTTAATTTATGGTTATGTAATGCTCGGCATAGCTCACTGTTTTTCAAATTATAATTAGGTTATTAAACTTACAATTAACTATTGTCTTGTTAATTTAGTTTTGCCTTTAAGACATGAACATCGTAGTACCAATTTTTAAAACTAACTTCAAAGGGAAGAATTCCATTCTCAGTCTGAAATGCTTACGTTAATGTTGTTTGGGTATAATCAGAGTAGTTCACTTCTATATTAGTTCACTAAAATTTACTTTTTCCAGTTTTTGATTTATTTCACGGCTTAAATTTTCTTTAGGTACGAAAAGGTATGAGTTTTATCTATTTATCGATTTTCAATCAGTTTATAAAACTTATAACTTACTAAATAATTCTATTGATGAACCAGGTTTATTTTTGATTGATTTTCTCTGACGTCAGTGAAAAAAAAAAAAAAAGGGGAATCTGGTAGCTTATAAAAGTGGAAACGCTCTAATAAGAATCGAGCTCAAACCCCGGTCCAAACATTTTAGATTATGAACGAGTCCCCTTTCTAGGAATAAGTTTTTGAGAAAGTTATACCGTAGTGTTCATACTTAGTTTATGCTCTATAATAAAAATAAATTTGTCAGTGAATAGTCGACAGAGTTTGACAATTAACGTATTAACGTTTTGATTGAGTATTATTAATCTCGGTTTTCAAAAGTTATAGCTTATTAACTAATTCGATCAAGTTTAGTTTATTATTGATTCTTATCTGTATTATTGTTTATTCTTCTACTTTTTACACGCCTATATTTCAAAATAAAATATTTAGAAATGATAGAAATTATATCTTTTCCTAGTCTTTAGCTACGTTATTATCTTTCACCGTAATTTGTATAGGAAAGGAAGGTAATAAATTGAGCAAGGATGCTAAAACATTTTACCTTAAGATATATTCCTTGTTATATAGACCACTACAGTTTCTGTATAAGATTACTTTTATTTAGCACTTCGTAAATGTACAACTTCTAAAGCATCATATACACCAAAATTAGAAAAAAGAAAATCAAAGTTGTACATTGCGGTTAAAACAGTTGTACCTTAATCTGACATAAAAAGAAAAGGGCAACTGGCTATTGCATTTATATCTATCACAGATATAACGGTTGCCATGTTGACAAGCTCAGCAATGTGGGCCTTTTCTTTTTCCCTAACTGGGCCCACCCGTTTTGGACGGCGTGTGTGTGGAAGGTTGGCTCCCCAATGCAACCGACAGGTCACCGGTAAAACCAGGAGAGAGAGAGAGAGACTCACATATTATATTATTAATAATTTTCTTCGAGTATTATTGGATCATTACTTTTATAGTAATTAGTAATATAGTTTTTCTCTCCTACTTAAATCATAAATAGCTTCCTTAATTAAGGGWTAAGGTTTTAATTTAGTACTATCAAATCAATCATTTATTCATTAATTACTATATAACTTTTAAGAAAGATAATAAACTAATGTTACTTCATAGGAGATTCTTTATTACGTTTTCGTACTTTCAATAATAAAATTATAATCGTAATTTTTTTAAATTTTTTATTATTTTAAATGGTTTGATCAATATATTTTTTTTAGTATATTGATAATAATATTATAAAGTTGAATAAGATGAATCAACGACGAGTATAAAATGACAAATAATTTAAAATAAACAGATAAATAATTATTTTGAAACAATTGAAATATTTGGCTTCGATTATTTAAAGTTTAAATCAATATAAACTCATAAATGTGAACAAAGCTCTTTGAACGTTATTTGCTATATTTATAATACTCGAACTCAAGATGTTGCTTAAGGCTTCCAAATTCATTACAACTCGAATCGATTAGTGTTGACCAAATGCATTACAATTGATAAGCATTGACCAAAATTCATTGTAACCTAACCATTAAGAGCAGTTATTAAACATACTCTTATGTCAAAATWATATTTTTTGACTCTACCTRTTGCGATGTTAAGAGAGTTTTGAATAAAATTAAATATTAATTAATCTCGCTCTTATGAAAATATCGAGATATGGATTTAAAAAAATTTATTTTTTGAATTTTCTTGAGTTTAGGATGATCTAGAGAGAGAGAGAAAGAGAGAGAAGGAGGACAGAGGGAGAAATTAAAGGGCCAGTTGAGGGAGTATCAATCTCGAGTCCTTGACTCTTGAGAAGGGGGGTTGGGGGAAGGTTGGAGTGGTGGTGAGGTATATAAAGAGAGGCTTAGAGGCTGATTTTTGAAGAGAAGCTTAGCCCACTTTTCTCTCACTCAATAGCTTCCTTTCCTAGGGGAATGCAAAATCTCATTCAATGAATCACTGAAGAAAAACCTACACAGAGTCCTCTCTCTTTCGTTTTCTACTCCTTTTCTCTCTCTTAAACTCTTCGGAGGTTCAGCTTTCCTTCCTTCACTGCCGTCACTGCCGCTTGAGTTGAGCCTGTCGAGACCGCCACCACCATGGGTGGAGATAAGGCTATCAGTCTTGAAGAGATCAAGAATGAAACTGTTGATCTGGTAATTAATAATCCATGCAACTATTGATTTCTACTTCATGTACTGATTGAATCTGGAAATTACTCTGTTTGAGATCTACGGTGTTTTCTGCCCCTAAAGAGTCAATTTTCTTCGTTGGTTTTTGATTCAATCGTTAATCAGCTCTAACCTATTTGTTTTGATTGTGTTTAATTTGAGTTTAGTTGCTATATTTTTTTTCTCTGCATGAGATGAGATTATTTACGCTTTTCTTCCAACTTGAAGTCTTCTTTTGTTTCTCCTATGGCATATTCAAACAAATAAACAAGTTGGAATGAGAACAAGCTTCTCCTCCTCCATCATTCCACCCACTCTCATCTCCTTTTCGGCACAAATTCGTAAAAAGATTCTAAAGTTCCATCACACACAAAACGTGTAGTGCGAGAATATATACATATACATACACACATGTATGTATAATTATTATTCTCATACAAAAAGGTTCTATTTGATTCTTCTTCACTCTCCAAAATCAACTTTACTCTTTGAGTTTTTACTTTCAGGATCAACCTTTTTTGGTAAAAAAATTAGCTGGATATTTGACCTCTATGAGAGAGGCAGACTCTTTGGTATCTTTTTATTTACATGTTTCCTTACTGGATAGGATGGCCCTATGTGCATTTAATGTCTCCAAATTATTAAAAATATGAAGTCTCAAAGCATTTTCCATTCACATGATCTGACCACAGATTAGAAAGCTGGAAAGTTCAGTCAATCACAATCAGCTGGTCTAACAAACACAAAGGTGGTCGTTTTTATCTTCTGTTGATATTGAAGAACAAAGATTTATAAATAGTAAAAAAAACACCTTTTATCACAAAAAAATTAAAGATTTTAAGTTCAATCTATATTCATATTATGGTGTCTAAGTTAATTATATTACTTCTTTCTGTATCTCATATATTTCTCATCTTATTGAGTAACATATATATATATATATATACATACACATATTTTTTAGCCTAGTATTGACTAATTGTAATACTTCTTTTTGTGTCCATATAGTTCTCACCCTCAATAAGCTTAGTAATATGCTTAGTAATATGATGACTCTTATCGAGTATTTTATAGATATACTCGTAAGTTGGAGTCGTGTACTTTTATACGCGTACAAGTACAAAAGATTTGGTATGTTTAGGGGTTAATCGCCTAGTAAAGCTAACTTTTGTATCTGATTTATGATATTGGGGAATTCTTGTGGTACTTTTCCGTGGTACCCGATCTCTAGCTTCGATGGTGGCATTTTGGAATTTTCCGGACATTAACGGTTACGATTTATTTTATATCACGGGGTCTGACCATTGACTAACTGACACACACCCTGCATTCGTTAAAAATGGGGAATTTTTAATGTAATAGTAAATCTCACCCTATGATTGTGTCAATATTTCAAAGATGTCCTTTTGTATGGGGAGCGTGAAAAACTTCCTTTTTTGTCCTTTGCTTTTTCTGGCGCGTGGGAAGCACGTGAAAAGTGGGTTTGCTGGAGGAGTGGTTTCCCTGTGAGTCATGGGATTCTGAGATAGGCTATTGTGATTGGTGGGATGCCCAAGGCCGTTCTTTTTGAGATTGAAAATTTTTACGTGGGGTCCACCATTGCATAGTGGAAAGTCAACTTGGAGGATACGCACATGCATATGACTCTTTTTGTACTACTTTGTATTATTCATGTGAGTGCCGGTATGCTAATGTGCATCATAACGTACGCCACCAATACAATAATGACAAAATAATAATAAACAGTTCTTGAATAAATAATATATTTGTTTTATTTATTTTTATTCAACGTTAAGTAAATTGGATAATTTCAACTTTTTAACTTTGATGATTCAGCATGATTGTTTCTCTCTGGTGCCCTAATCATTGTTAGTAAATTATTTGCTTCAAGTTGAGATGATATTCCTGTATGTATGGTGAAGTCATTGCTGAATCCTACCTGTTGTTCAGAAGGATGCCCAGATAAGATCACGTGCCAAGACAAGAGATTATGATAAAAGCTAGTTTGATTAACTTGTAATTTCCAGTAACATTAGTTGAATTCTTGCTGCACTTTGAAGATAATTAACCTGGTATTCTGCTATTTGTCTTGAATATGCACTAAGCCACGTGTTTTTTACAGGAGAAAATCCCCATTGAGGAAGTGTTTGAGCAGCTAAAATGTACAAGAGAAGGTTTATCTTCAGACGAAGGAGCCAACAGGCTCCAAATATTTGGTCCCAACAAATTAGAAGAGAAAAAGGTAAGTTTTATTTGTTAGCAATGGTTTCCTGGCACGTCTTTTACTGTATGTTAGCAATTCTCTAACTGYCGTTATGGATTTATTGCTGATGTGATCATAGGAAAGCAAACTTCTCAAGTTCCTCGGTTTTATGTGGAATCCACTCTCATGGGTCATGGAAGCTGCTGCTATTATGGCAATTGCACTTGCTAACGGTGGTGGAGCGCCACCTGATTGGCAAGACTTTGTTGGTATTGTTTGCTTGCTGGTGATCAACTCAACTATCAGTTTCATTGAAGAAAACAATGCAGGAAATGCGGCCGCTGCTCTTATGGCTGGTCTTGCTCCAAAAACTAAGGTATAAAATTCATTTGCCAATTCTAATCAAAGCATTTGAAAATGGCATTTACACTTGTATTTTCTAGCACCATAAGAATGGTTAATGACTAGAGCATCTGGCTTTTTGCCTATTTCAAGGTCCAATTAGTTGGTGATTTCAGTAACTGATACCATTTTCAAAGTTAAGATATGAGTGCTAAAATATGAAACATTAACTTCTTATTGCAAATAGGTTCTCAGAGATGGCCGATGGAGTGAGCAGGAAGCAGCCATTCTGGTTCCTGGAGATATAATAAGCATCAAATTGGGAGACATCATTCCTGCTGATGCTCGTCTTCTTGAAGGAGATCCCCTGAAGGTTGATCAGTCTGCTCTTACTGGAGAATCACTCCCTGTGACAAAAAATCCTGGTGATGAAGTTTTCTCGGGTTCAACATGCAAACAAGGTGAAATTGAAGCTGTTGTTATAGCTACAGGAGTTCATACTTTCTTTGGGAAGGCAGCACATCTTGTTGACAGCACAAACCAGGTTGGACATTTCCAGAAAGTGCTCACTGCCATCGGAAACTTCTGCATTTGCTCTATTGCTGTTGGAATGCTGGCTGAGATTATCGTCATGTACCCCATTCAACATAGACCATACAGAAAAGGAATTGACAATCTCCTTGTTCTCTTAATTGGAGGCATTCCCATCGCAATGCCTACTGTTTTGTCCGTCACAATGGCTATTGGATCCCACAGGTTGTCTCAGCAGGGAGCCATCACAAAGAGAATGACTGCCATTGAGGAAATGGCTGGCATGGATGTCCTCTGCAGTGATAAGACAGGGACTTTGACTCTTAATAAGCTAAGTGTTGATAGGAACTTAGTTGAAGTATTTGCAAAGGGAGTCGACAAAGATTACGTTATTCTTTTGGCTGCAAGGGCTTCTAGAACAGAGAATCAGGATGCCATTGATGCTGCCATTGTTGGGATGCTTGCTGATCCAAAAGAGGTAACTCTCTCTTTCATGACCTTTGTTCTTTGTGGATTTAGTTTGAATAAATTGAAACATGAAACTTATGTCAAGGCATACTTCCACTTGTAGGCACGAGCTGGTATTAGAGAGGTCCATTTCTTGCCATTTAATCCTGTCGACAAGAGAACTGCTTTGACTTATATTGATTCTGAGGGCAACTGGCATAGATCAAGCAAAGGAGCTCCAGAACAGGTGCAAGTTTATTTTCATTTCTTTCAGTTCCAACTTATCAATAAATAGCTGAGCACTGAGCTCCTGCATCTGACATTAATTTTGTTCTATATGTTACTAGATTCTGGCTCTCTGCAATGCAAGTGAAGATATGAAGAGGAAAGTTCATGCGATTATAGATAAGTTCGCTGACCGTGGTTTGCGTTCATTGGCTGTTGCAAGACAGGTTTGTGACAGATTAAAAGATTGACATATTCTTGGTTGTGTAKTATTAACTAAAAGCATGTGTGACAGTGTGCATCTTTTTCTCCCCCTTTCTGCTTCTCTTTTCTCATTATTACATACAAAAATTATATAGTTCCAAAATTCTCCTTTATAAGATTTTGACTAGCACCTGTTTCTATGATTGTGTACTTACAGGAAGTACCTGCAAAATCAAAAGAAAGTCCTGGTGGTCCATGGCAATTTGTTGGATTACTACCTCTCTTCGATCCTCCAAGACATGATAGTGCCGAGACCATCCGCAGGGCTCTAAATCTTGGTGTAAATGTCAAGATGATTACTGGTATCTACTTATTCATCATTTCTTCAAATGAATTTTCAGAATTATTTATTTATTTATTAGCTTTTTCTTTAAAAACAATTTCCTTGAAATATAGGTGATCAACTTGCCATTGGAAAGGAGACGGGCCGTAGACTTGGAATGGGAACAAATATGTACCCTTCTGCCTCTTTACTTGGTCAACACAAGGATGAGTCCATTGCTGGCCTTCCTGTGGAAGAGTTGATTGAGAAGGCTGATGGTTTTGCTGGAGTATTCCCTGGTAGGTGCTTTTGCTTATGACTAATTAATTCTTATGGAAAACTTTACATTTTTTATCCTTAGAATTAGGAAAGTGATGCTCAAGGTTTTATTTGTACTGTGCAGAACACAAATATGAAATCGTGAAGAAGTTGCAGGAGAGGAAGCACATTGTTGGAATGACTGGAGATGGTGTCAATGATGCCCCTGCTCTAAAGAAGGCAGATATTGGAATTGCAGTTGCTGATGCCACTGATGCTGCTAGAGGTGCTTCTGATATTGTGCTCACTGAACCTGGGCTAAGTGTTATCATCAGTGCTGTTTTGACCAGCAGAGCTATTTTCCAGAGGATGAAGAATTATACAGTTAGTTACTTCTTTTCTGTAATTTTATTTTGAAACTCTTGGTTGAACAGCCTACTGATTTTTATCTCTTCTCTATCTGCTTTCACAGATATATGCAGTCTCCATTACTATTCGTATTGTGGTAAGTAGATTATGGTAACAGATGAGACAAAATTGGAACCATTACATTGTCATATCCATTAAGCTCTCGTGCTGTCATCTCCTATTGCAGTTTGGTTTCATGTTCATTGCTTTGATTTGGAAGTTTGACTTCTCCCCCTTCATGGTTTTGATCATCGCCATCTTGAATGACGGTAAGATTTAAATTAACCATTTTGTTTAAAAGTTTGTGTCATACAGCTTCCGTATTTTGACTAATTGCCTGTGTTGCTCTGATTAGGAACAATTATGACAATCTCAAAGGATAGAGTGAAACCATCACCTACCCCAGATAGCTGGAAACTGAAAGAAATTTTTGCAACTGGCATTGTGCTTGGAGGTTATTTGGCTTTGATGACTGTAGTATTCTTCTGGGTGATGAAGGATACTGACTTTTTCTCTGTAAGCAATAACCATGTTATTTCTTTCGTGGTTTTTTGGTTGTTTATTCGACTTTCCTATTGAACTTGGAAGATGACTTATTTACCTGGTTTTTCTTGATGATTCAGGACAAATTTGGGGTCAAATCTATTAGGAACAGTGAGGATGAGATGATGGCTTGTCTATACCTGCAAGTCAGTATTGTCAGCCAAGCTTTGATTTTTGTAACTAGATCTCGYAGTTGGTCATTTGTGGAACGGCCTGGGCTATTGTTAATGAGCGCTTTCCTCATTGCTCAGCTGGTAAGACTTTTGGACTTCTAAATCCTTTCTTATTGGCTTTAATTAGTCTACTAGATTAGAAGCACTTTGAATATATTCTGTATCTTTCTCCCAACCACCTGGAAATTCAGAAAAAAGGAAAAGGAACAAAGAAAAAASAAGTATATCCAGAKTATCCTTTGCTCTCTCTAGTAATCAAAGATTTGTGGCATACGTAAATTTGTTGTTGACTGTTGTTTAGCCTTGATTATTCGGACTATATGACCTGCTAATACTGTTTTTATGTTAATATAGGTTGCAACACTGATTGCTGTTTATGCCAACTGGGGTTTTGCAAGAATTAAAGGATGTGGTTGGGGATGGGCTGGTGTCATCTGGCTATACAGTATAGTATTTTATTTGCCACTCGACTTAATTAAATTCTTCACTAGATACGTATTGAGTGGAAAGGCTTGGTTGAACTTGCTCGAGAACAAGGTATAATTCTGAATAGAAATACCTTGAAACTAAATTTTCGGCTTCATGCTCTCTATTTCTCTATGAACTACTCCATGATTGTCTTTTGTTCCTCCGGAACAGACTGCATTCACAACCAAGAAGGATTATGGGAAAGAGGAGAGAGAAGCTCAATGGGCTGTTGCACAGAGAACTCTACATGGACTTCAACCACCTGAAACCAACAACATCTTCGAGGAAAAGAGCAGCTACAGAGAGCTTTCTGAAATCGCCGAACAAGCAAAGAGGAGAGCCGAGATGGCTAGGTAAGACCACCATATAGTGACTCAACACTCAGAAGAGTTCCAATTTCTTGATATACTGATTAAATATGCTATTACAAGTAGAATTGATCATTTTTCCACTTTGACATTATAGGCTTAGGGAGCTGCACACACTCAAGGGACATGTTGAGTCTGTGGTGAAGCTGAAAGGGCTGGACATTGAAACCATCCAGCAGCATTATACTGTTTAAGAAAGCCAATTACAGTCTTTCACATGAGATGGACGGGGCCATGAAATCAAATATCTAGTGGAGAAGGTTGAGAATGAAGGCCACCCTAGATATTATGGGTGGTGGTACTTTGTCAAGACTAAGTTAAATGTCCCCCCAAACTTTCAGTTTATCTGATAACCTTATTTTTGTATCAGCTATAGCCCCTTGTTAAGTCCCCATATCAGCAGCTTTTTTCCTTTTTTCTTTTTTAAAATTTAAATAAATGCTAATATTGAAATTTCAGTTTTGCACTCCAACTTCAATTATAACATCTTGGGATGAAAAACATCCTTATCCTTTGTGATTCAAAGGATTGAACTACTTATTTTATTTCCAATAGTAGATTCCAACAAGAATGTCTGAAATTATCATATGTGGTTTGGCTTGTGTTTGTGTCCCTCTTTCATGAAWACTTTCGGTCATAATACGAAATACTTCCTCCATCTGCAATTCTTGAAATGATCATATGCTCTTCCTTGCAGTATTACATCTCAATATTTGACTCATTGGGGATTTTAGATTTGTCTGGCTTTATTTTATTCCTTGTTACTTTTCATATTGCCTTATAACCTCCTATTAATTTTTATTACAATCTCATCACACGAGATTCTTTAGAATTCAGTAAAAGTTAATAACCTAACGCAATATGAGATCTGTGATGACTAAAATCGATCATAGAACAACGTGGTTGAAAGTGAAAGTTTTGAAATCTTTAAAWAGGGATGTGGACATTCAACTTGACACMGTAAATAGTAGAAAGAAATGAACCAAAGTTGKTGTTCTTTCTAGTACTTGTCCCTGCAATTCTCTCAACATCTGAAGACTTTTATTTGGCTTTCTCTTTCTCTTTCTCTTTTGAGTTTTGATAAATAGCTGTTGAATTTTCTCATCTCTTTTCTATAAATAGGAAGAGTGACAAAAGATAGTTGTTGAATGTATTGCTACTTTTGACTACTTATKTATGAAATCTCAAATTCAAAGGCAATGTTTTATATGCTTAAAATGTTGAACACTGTCTTGGGATTTGGTGGGAAGTGTTCTAGGAATTTGGTGGAATTTGATTTCTGAGTTGAAATTTCTTCCGTCAAATGAAAAAATAAAATTTATATAGTAGCAAAATCAATGAATCTAAAAAGGAAAAAAGAAAATAGAAAAATGTTCAACCACTCTCAATAATATATCTTGCAATGATGAAACAAGATCATTAGTCCAAGGAAAAAGCCACTCCACCAAATGWGGTGCTGAACAATTTCAACACCATACCAAAGTTTCAACAACTTCTTAATTGGACTTGGGAAAGTTTCACAGAAATTAYGTGATAGAAATGGCTGGGACTCATAATAAGCTACAGGTTCCTCCATGACCTTGCTGTTACTCTTTGATGCCCTTTTTGTRACRATGTCTCTAGACCTTGATTTGCTTTTGATGAGAATCTTTTAATTGCTACAGTGACACCCCCAACCCCTCATCTCCACCCCATGATATCATTTGAAGGGCAGGCAAAAAGATTCACCTGAAAATTGTTAGCTGACATTGAAATCTGTCATGCTCAATCTGTTTTGATCTTTAGATGATATATTGGTCATGGAAGTTAATTTCATTTCATCTGGTTTTAAGATTGCAGCCTTCACATGTCTAAACCTAATATAAGTGTTGCATAGGAATTACCAGAAGGAACATTTTAGTTCAAGCTGCACAAACTTGTAGTTTTATGAGTTATGAATATGGTGTAAGCCAAAAATTACTCTATATATACATCAGTTTCCTTGGTGATAAACTATTGTTGAAAGATAAGAAAAATAACATATGGGGTCTACTAAACTAGTAGTCATCATCATCTCCTCTTGATGCAAGAAATCTTCTGATGACAGCAGCAACAGCACCAAGAACTATCAACAGGAAGAAGGTTTCAAATCCACCTCCGACACCTATGGCAACACCTGGACCTGGAGCAAAGAATGAGAACGGTGTCCAACCCCATCCACCATAAAATGGCACCCCGAAGCCATATCCATATCCACCAACTAGAGGAGGAGCAACTGGTGGATTTATGTAAACATTGGTCCTGCAGGACAGACGATAGAAAGTGCTTTACGGGATGCAGATGGTAAATTAATGCTAAATAGTGGAAGATAAGGCAATTTATTGCACCATCATTGAAGCTACTGAAGCTGAAACTAAAGCTGATCTCAAAGTTATCCATTTCCAGTTCAAGGAACAAGGTAACAAGGAAAGTGTAAACGAATACGGACATAACGTGTAAGTTAAAGTTATTGGTTCATATTGCAAGTTGGAGACAGATCCTTTCCTGCAGCAATATCATTATATCTTGTCTGAGCTGCTTTGTTCATCTGAGAGTTTCTATTAACCAGTCAGGAGACTCAGAAGATGACACCATGATGGATTTTCAATCGGGAATCACTCAAATGACCATAATGGGTGGAAACTTGGTGAATTTGAACTTCCACCATTGTGATTCAACATATACTATCTGAACTAAGATAAACAAAGCAAAGTCCACRAGTTCAGATAACATGGTTTAGGCCAAGGCGTTTCTAACTTTAGCTAAAATTAACTGCATTATATCTTYTATGACAGTACTAGAAAAAGGACAGAGAAACCAAATTCCAGGACAGGAAGTGGACAGTAATGTTCTTGAGAAACATAAAGAGAAGAGAAATATATAGTTTAGTAGAACTACAAAAGAACTAACTAGAAAAAAGAACCAGACTAAGAAAGAAACTTCGCTTCATGTCAAAAGTCTATGAATAGCAGTACTATAAATCAAATTACTGAGTATATGCCTAAAGAGAGGGAAGAAAGAAAAAGGAGAAAAGGAAAACTTTAAGCAAAAGAGATAGTCATGCTAGTTACAAAGTTATCCATCTGTGAGTAATCAGCAAAGTCCAGAGCTATCAAATAAATCAAGACATGCATGTTGTCACACAATTCCCTCTTCTCATCTCCACGAGAACATATTTCAACCTTCTTGCTYCTCTTACTCCATTGGTAAAAAATGGATAGCATGACAGATATTTTGAAACAGAAAACATACATATTCTCATTCTATGTTCATCTAGTGGCATATGCTCAAAAAGCTACCATACATTAGTATGTGCTAGAAATCCACAGATTAGGATGCTTTTCTATAAACATGTTCTCCATAGTTTCACTATGAGAGGAGTGGTTTTACAAGAAAAATGAAGTATGGAATTGCTTTTATCTCTCCTGATACAGGAAGTAGTCAGAAAATTCACAAATCACAAGATGCCGAATGATTCAGTGGTACAGCAAAAGAATAAAAAAGGGTTGAAATATAGCTSCAAGCTCAGGGCTTTGAAGCAAGCAAGTCATTTCATATATTGCAAAACTAGCATAAATTTAAACCGGCACATTCACAGCACTAAAAGGTTTCGGGTTTCCATGACCGCAAAAGCTAGTTTCTTTCAATCTACAAGGGAGTCTCTTAAACTCTGTGAGAGAGGGTATCACTGATTTCTAGTCTCCCAAGGTTCACGGTGAATCCAGTATGAAAGTTTTGCAGCTTATTACCTTACTATTAATTTGTATATAAAGCAGTACTTCACTCTRCATCACTATTCTAAAATGAAATAGCATTACTCAAAGAAATTATTTCTAATTTTACATCCAAGAACTTAAATTTCATGCCATCAAATGCAGTAACTCTGCAATTAAATGCATTCCTTCTTATATTCGATCATTAGTCCCACTGGAAACTTTTCTGTCTGGCTTAATCTTGCTAATGGCAAAGACAGAGAAAGTTCAAAATAGAAGATAGGGAAAATCACTTTGCGATCCCAAATTATTGGTTTTCCATTACCATTAGAATTTCACTTTTGCTTTTGAATCATTTTGAAAGTTTATATATCTATAAGAGGAAAGATGACATTTTGATGGCGATATAGGAACATCCTATCAATTTGGGATTTGGCAAATTACCTCGAATTATTGATTCTTGGACCTGAAGAACGGGGAGCTGATGATCGGAAAGCCTGACCACCAATTCGTCCCCCTGACTTGGCGGCTGATGCAGGATCAACTGAGCCCAGTGTCAGCACCCCAGCTGCTAGAGTAACCATTGCCAATTTGGCCAGCTGATTCTCAACTTTCTTGCTGCTGCAATTCCAACAAAATAAAACTGATAGAACCATTGAAAAATATAACTTTACAAGAAAAGGGGTGGACAAGTATAGCCACAAACCTGTAGGAATCTTTGTTTTCATCTGGGCTGTGTCTGCATGAAACAATAACTGTATTTACTGGACCAACAACATTTCTTTGGGGCTTAAGAGTTGAAGTGAGAGTGTTAGTCAAAAAGCTACTCTCAAATGACGCAACTGACATGGTTTTTGGTACTCGATCAATATCAAAGGGATTCAAGTCTTGCAAGCTGCAACTTTTCTCTCTGTTCTTGCTGAAATTGGAAGGCTGGCTATTGATATTCTCGAGGGCATTTATGCAAGAACCACAGGCTCCTCTATCTGATGATTCTGAAGCGCCCACGTGTTCATGTGGTAGTGGATAGTTTCAAGAATATCATCCTCCTTATCATATATCTTGCTGAATGTTTAGTAGCAGTAAACCAAAAGCTTTTCTAAAAATGTTTGAACTCTTTTTTAACTCCTTCAAAACGTTTTCTCATCTMTCTATCTCAGTTCTTGAAACGAGTCTATAACTATTCATGCTTTGAGCAATGACCCTTCCACTTAACATCTTCGAATCATTGAAATCGACTTTCGTCCCTATTCGATAAGTGAAGTCTTGCAATCTACTATCCATACAAAAGATGAGACAATTTAGATATTTAAAATTAACTTTTATGAAAAAATAAGGAATTATAAGTCAAATACGCGTCCGCAGACCTATTAGCTAAGATGTCATTTATCAAGAATTCTTACGGTAAGTATATGTAAATGCAGGGCATTGCAGCAAAGCTGAGGTGCCCCAAAAATTTCGAAGCAGCAGGGGTGGTTTTCGCCTGAGCCCATCATCTCCAAACCACACATTCATTCATTAWAAATACATTTATTCAGGCTGATCGACGGAAAAAGGTCATATTCTTTGATGCTGCAGCAGACATGGCTGCAGCAGCTCAACGGATCGCCGCCTATTTCGTCATCGCAACTGTACTTCTGATTGCCGGGAACATCGCCGCTGATGCATCACGACGTACGTATAGCATTCTCTTCTTCTGATACATTCTTTTTCCAACTCGTWCCCTTTATTCTTTGCTGGTGTTTATGGACATTGACATTTTTTTCTGCATACTTGAAATTAATCATCATAATAATTAATATTTGAAATCTCGCATAATAAATATTATCAAAAAATATTTGAAATTAATCATCATAATTGAAAATAATTTCAAAAAAGAATTAATTTTATTGTCTTTAAAATTTATTAGGAGTTAAGTAATTGATCACTCTGCTTTAGCCCAAATATGTTTTTTATATAATCCTCCACTGAAAAGCCCATACAGAGAAAACCCACAAAAGTGAGAAAAAGGGCCCCACAGGAAAAGAAAAAGAACAGTCAAGATTGAATCTTGATCCAGTATTAGAGAAGATGGGCCCATATATAATTAATATATTTTACAGAAAGAATCATTATAATAAATTTGGATAAATACCCCAAAAGATACTCTCACTACATGCCCTCCTCTCTCGCTCTTTCTCTCTCTCTTCTCCCTGCAACTCCTGAGAGTTCTTCCTTGAGAATTGAAGGAGCAAGAAACTAGAAGAAAGAAACTGATTATTCGTAATTACAGTGGCAATTCATCAATCTGTTTGTGGGAATTTGATAGAAATGTGYTGGTGAAAGAGAGCTGAGAGTGCTGGGAATTTTTTGATATAAGAATTTTAATGATGTCTTCTACCACACCATCAACAGCCGCAACAACGTCGGCGACGACAACCACGACAAGTGGCAGTTCAACAACGGCAATTAGAAGTGAAAGGGTCCCAGTGGAGGTGGTTAAGGGCATCAATGGCCTCGAGAAAATCGTCCTCCGTGAAATCCGCGGCAGCTCCGCTGAGGTGATAATTGTTACTTTTTGCATCGTCGTCAATTTTTGTTTTTGACGGGCCTTTTTTTCTCTTTTTTCAATTACGTGTAATTCATTTTAATTGTGTCGTGATGCGTTGTGGTTTTGATTTTCTTTTTGGTTGGGTTTGTTTATCGTTAGGTTTCTTTTCTTGGAAATGGGTAAAGAGTTTGGAATGAGAGTTCTTGATTTCTTGGGATTTTGTATTTGATTTATCGGGTCATCTTAATTCATGAGTTTAAGATGGGGGGTTTTTTCTTGGGTATTCAAGGATTCAAATCTTAGTAAATTTGATCCAAGATTTATAGATGCATATTTGCTAGAGTACAATTATCTAAGAGAAAAAAACGTCCACACAGTTTTGCTGATTTTAAGAGAAATGATTAGATAATCCATTTTTTGTACATTTGGAATTTCACCGGGATTTTGTTCGTCACAATGAATTGAGAAGATGAACCTGGCGTTCTCTGAAGCTTGTAGACCACTAAAGCTTATCATCTTCACTTGTGGTGGATTTCACTTATTGATTCGTTGCTTGCAGTTTCAAATTTATGTCACTCTAGTTCTGAGTACTCAATTGCCTTGTATATTTACTGGACAATCAGATTAATCATGCTCCTTAATAAGTTTGTCTTCCTCTGAAGTTGTATCTGTATGGAGCTCATGTGACATCTTGGAAGAATGATCATGGAGAGGAGTTGCTTTTCGTCAGTAGTAAGGTGAAGTTTCTCTAAAATTGAATGGACTCCACTTAATTGATCTCCATGGTTCATCTTTTAACATTTGTATATGTGTATTCTAAGTCCAATGCATCCCCTGTTAACTGCCTTCTAATTAGAGTTGCATTTGGTTGTGGGATCTTGCCTAATAGATATTCGTAGGTGAATTGTTTCTATCATTGTAGCTGGTCTTTTGCTTGATAGAACTTCTTAGGTCTTTCAACAGTTCTTGTTACTAATTGTTTCAGTTGCAGTCCTAGTTTAGCACTCATTTCAATTGTTCTTTAGTCTGTTAGTCCTCTTATGTTTCTTTCCAATTATGTACCTTTGTGGTTGAGTGTTGCAGAGTTGAATAACTCTTGGCATTTCATTTGTTATTTGTTAATCTCCAGTAACCATTTGAGCTGGCGGACAAAATCTAGTGGATTATGTACATGGGACTAATTATTCTTATGATCCTCAGTGACATATACTTTAATACCTCTGCAGGCCATCTTCAAACCTCCAAAGGCTATTCGTGGAGGCATTCCTATTTGCTTCCCTCAAGTATGTGATTGCCAGCCTCTTCTTTTCATATTTCCTGTCATAGCATTAGTCCTGGCCATAAGAAGAATATTGGTTTGTGCAGTTCTCAAATCTTGGCCCTTTGGAGGCACATGGATTTGCTAGAAACCGGTTTTGGAGCATTGATCGTGATCCTCCTCCATTTCCTACAAACACGTCCACTAGGGCATATATTGACTTGATTCTCAAGCCTACTGAAGAGGACATGAAGATCTGGCCTCACAGGTGCAGTATTACAATTTTGCTTATATGAGCTGGTTGTTTTCATTTAAATCATTTTTTTACGAGTTTACTATTATGATTTTTGTATCTGTTATCTTCTCTTTTTGATTTACTTATGTTTTGTTTTTATATAGTTTTGAGTTCCGCTTGAGAGTTAGTTTGTCRCCTGCTGGAGATCTCTTGTTGACTTCTCGCATTAGAAACACCAATACTGATGGAAAGCCCTTCTCRTTCACATTTGCATATCATACCTATTTCTCAGTTTCAGATATCAGGTAAGAGTTGCCTGTTTCTACKTCTTTCTTTTGATTTCCCTTCCTAATAGTATTTCTATCTTTCTAGTGGTTTTATACTTTTTACCTTAGGCACTATAAAGTTACTCTTGTGCACTGTTGCTTRGGTAGCTAACTCTAGAAGTACTCTAGAAGTATGGCTTGCATTATCGATGGATGAATTGTATGTATAGGGCTAGATCTAGAGTTTTCACATGATTCCTACAATTAACTTGGTTTTTGTTGGAGGTAGGTTGCTGATGCCCTTGCGTAGGGATACATGCATGGCTTCCTTGTCTATTTGATCCGTCCTTTAGGAAAATTAGGGGCTTTCACAAGTTTGTTGTCAATGCTTATAACCAAAATTTGTGATCCATGTGATGTTAACAATTATTGAAACTTGAACCAACTTATATCTCATTGTGGTGCTTCACATGTTTTCTAGATTAAAATGCCCTCCTTTTTGGTTTTTTCCTTAAATTTTTTAGTGAAGTGCGCGTTGAAGGATTGGAGACTCTGGATTATCTGGATAACTTGCAGAATAGAGAGAGATTCACCGAACAAGGGGATGCAATTACGTTTGAATCTGAGGCAATGTTCTGGAAATCTACTAATTTTACACCTGCTTTTATATTTCCATGAAAAGATTATGTTAAGCTCTGTTATCTGTCTTGATAGGTGGACAAGATATACCTTAGTACACCGACAAAGATTGCAATCCTGGACCATGAAAAGAAAAGGACGTTTGTTCTTCGCAAAGATGGACTCCCTGATGCTGGTAAGATTGACAATCTCGATTTCTTACTAGAAGATGCCTGTATTATGTGTAAATTCAGCTCAGTTTTTATGATGTTTTTGATTGACTGCACGTTTTCTTATGGATTGTCGTTTTAAAARGACGCCTGCCTATTTGGTGAGTGCACAAAAGGTGTGTTTTTTGGTTTTTCAATAATGYGTTGGTCTTTTTATGCTTGAGTGTGACTATTCATATAAAGCTTTTTCAGCAAAAATGTATCATGACCAGTTGTTGGMTTAGCCATTTCCATTTACATCAGAGGTTGAATACAGATTATTTAAAAGGAAATGATGCTGATCTTAGATGTTTAGTGATTGCCTGTGGGTTTTGATCTTTTAGTACGGATCTAAAGGAAGAATGGGCAAATACTGCTGTTAAATCAGAGTCCTATTCTTTAACCCCTTAATAATATAAAGAATCCCTGACACGATAATCCAAAATTCATGGCAGCTCTTGTTTACTAGTGAAGCATGAAAGTTTGTTTTCCATTTTCATAATTTCCTTCTACAGTGGTATGGAATCCTTGGGAGAAAAAGGCAAAGTCAATGGCTGATTTCGGGGATGATGAATACAAGCACATGTTATGTGTGGAGGCTGCTGCTGTGGAAAAACCTATTACTCTGAAGCCTGGTGAGGAGTGGAGAGGAAGACAAGAACTTTCTGCTGTTCCTTCAAGTTACTGCAGTGGGCAGCTTGATCCTAGGAGAGTTCTCCTGGGTAGCTGAAAAGTTTGTTGCACTAGTTCATATCATGTACAGGTAGACGCCAGTATCTTAAATTGCTTTCTCAAACAGCCGTAATGTCTATTCTGATTTACCAATTAAGAACACAAAGCTGCACTTAGATAAGATATAATGGCCTTAATTTATCTGTCTGTTAAAGTGGTAGCAAGCATAGAAGTTGCTTACATGTTAGAAAGATATTATARTTTCTTTCCTTATATGTTTTGTTAGGTCAAACTTTAAAATCGTTATTAAGATGAATTTGGCACTATCATTTCAGTTGTTGCTTGTGATTTCTTCKTCTAATGGGAGTCATGAGTTTATATTGATTGGTGAAGTAAGTGGTAGTTGAAGATATAAGTTATCAAGGAAAGATGGAATGGTCAAGAATGTATTAGTCTTTGGCTGCATGGAAACAATGGCTGTAGATATGGTAGAATGGTGGAAGAGGATGCATATCACATATCCACGTTTTGGAAGAACTGGTCCCTTCCTGAGTTGTTATGAGATGAGAGCATAAAGTAAAATCATTATTGTTGTTTTGAGATTTCTGTTCTCAACAAGATTACGTCACGATCAGTAAATATGAACTTGGTGTAGAATTTCTCAAACTACTGGCCACCAGAGTGGGGAAGTCTAAGTAGGCCGGGTTCATTGATCCAAGCAAATTATGGACATTTTCATCAAAAGGATTGTGAAGAATCGGTAAATGGGGTGTGCAAGAATAGAGATTGTTTTGATCATTCTTCAATTAAAGCAGTAGGTGCACATTTAGAGAAGCACTTGGACCTACTGGAGGAGGTAGGCTATTCGATGTCTGAGACGCTGAGAAGATTTGGAATTTATATTAGCATAAAATTATAATTGGATCTAGACTGAGTTAATTGGTGAACAAGATTCTTGTAGTTAAACCGTAGTCGGTGGTCTTCAGCTGAATCCCTTATATGCATGTAACACATCCTTGTGATACTGATTTTCTGGCAAGAATTAGCAGGTATTTCTTCTAGCACTACACGGCAACAAGCATCACATAGTTCAATTTTGCATTGGTTTTACTTCCTCGAATTCAAGGAGAGATCCAAATCTAAGATCACTGATTTATTCATAGTTAATGGCTTCTTGGTCTTGTGGCTGAGCTCAAATTGGTTTTGATGTTTTGTTCTTTTGTATTATCAATAGGGGAAACAAGCAATTTTTATTTTTCTCCCTTTTCTCATTCATATACAGCTGATTTCKTTTCTATCCTTTTCCTCCATTTCTGGTTCTTAATGGTTGATCATCTGATGCTGCTGTTGCAGGTGCCCAATTCCGGTAAATGGTTAGAGTGCAGGACTGACCTCTGTCCAAGACCTTTTTCTCATTGCCTTATTATTTTCTTTACCTTGGGTGGAAGGAGGTGGATCTTGAATATTCAAATCATGAAATAATGTTTGATTTACTGGATTGACCTTTTTGGGTGGCACTGGCATGTCAATGTAATTAAAATGGCATGCTTTTATAGTGTTATAGGCTTTCATAGTAAAGGGTACTCTGGACTAAAGATGATTCTTCTCCCTGATATAATATTTTCTTGGCTTAAACGCTGGAAGAGCCCTCTACCCTTTTTCATTTCAGCTTCTTGTTCTAATCTGAGGGCTCTGCTTTATACATACACATTACATTTTATCTGAACTCGTATGCATATTTTGTCGAGTCTACAAGATTTTCACCTGTAAAACTTACACAGACACAGTTGGGAAGGAAGGAACCAGAAGGGTTTAAAATTTTTGGTATGTTAGCTTCCCCTTCCAAACATCAAGTTCAATGTCTATTTTGAAAGGTGAGGATTAATAGCTAGTATCAAACTACTAGCATAAGGCTAAAABTGACACAGATCTTTTGAGCTATTAGTGTTGGGGAAGTGTTCATTTATTTGATGTATAGGAGAAATTATAACAAGTATTTGGAATGTATTTTATTATAAACTAGGCAAACTCGACCATATTTGAATGAAAAGATGATCTGTAATTTTGAACTCAGATTTGATTAGATTCATGGGATAGAGAGAGTAGTAGGTACGTCTTCTTAGGAACATGCCTTTCATCAGATACCAACTGTAGTACATGTGAGCTACATTAATTTACTATATCTGATAGAATGTTGCCCCTGTTATTATTATAACTATTTTCATCATTCTTTTTTATTTATAAAAAGTTAAATCATACTSTTTTTATCGGAATTAAATGTTCATATTTAATTAAAAACAATATCAATTTAACTTATCAAACTTTTAAGGAGTACAGAGTGAAAATTCATTTTGAAATAATTTTAAATGAGAAATATAAAYTTTTGTTAACTATGAATTTGGGACTTSTTTGATTCAATGTCCTTAAATTATAGTATTTGACTTTTTAAGAATTATTATATAAATAGAAAGTGCTGGCCAAGTAGGAATGCTACAAATCTATGATTTGGCTTTGCACTAAATAATTACTTATAATGAAATAATGTTTTCGACTAGTAGAATATCGTAATTTATATTGTTTTTATATCAAATTTCTTATTATACTTTCATCTTGTTTGAAACAAAGAATATATAACGGCGGAATGTATTAAAAAATTCGGAGTCAGTGTTTGTAGCCAAAAGGGGGAGATTCTGAATTCGAGAGATAACAGTAAAGTTASATAGAAAAAAGAACCAGTCTTTCCCACTGGATTATCTGGATTGACCATATCTGAGGAGTAGTTACCGGGGAAGCATAATGCCAAGTGTTTTTTTGACAGTTCTGCACTGTTTTTGTTTCTCCCATGCACAGATTCCTGCTTCTGATCATTGATTCAGAATTCTAGCTAGTTACTTCCAAGCATATTCTACRAAATACATATATACAAGTAGTCAATTTTGAATTGTCACCTCATTCCCACCTCAATCCAAGCAGAATTGATCAATCATCAAGAAGTGTCCAGAGTGTATTTGCCTAGTTTAATCTGTGCTTTAGAATAATGACCTGCAACTGTTCTTTAAATTATTGATGTTTTAAGGGATATATATATTCTTCAACCCTGATATGAAACAAGACAAACAATCAYAAAGAAGGACAACTATGGCTGCTGCTAAACAGAGGATCATGATTTTTCTTTCTCTTTCCTTCTTCCTAACTGCTGCTTTTGCTCAACTGAATCCTAACTTCTACCGCAGCACATGCCCGAATGTAGAAACCCTTGTTAGAAATGCAGTGCAAGCAAAGTTCAAGCAGACCTTTGTCACTGCTCCTGCAACTCTCAGACTCTTCTTCCATGATTGTCTTGTCCGGGTATGTATAGTTCTTTAATAGTTATTAATATTCTGCTATGATTTTGATGGTTCTGATCAATTGTCTGGCACAGGGTTGTGATGCATCCATTTTGATTGCTTCACCTACAAACAATGCTGAGAAGGATCACCCTGATAATCTTTCCCTCGCTGGAGATGGATTTGACACTGTAGTGAAAGCCAAAGCAGCTGTAGACAGTGATCCTCGGTGTACAAACAAGGTTTCATGTGCAGACATCTTAGCTTTGGCTACTAGAGAAGTTGTTTCTTTGGTAAGAATGCATCATATATCATGATCAGTTTCAATTCCTTCATGACTAGTAATTAATGGCTATGAAGATGGTGATTTCTTGAGCAGGCTGGAGGACCATTTTATCAGGTTGAACTGGGAAGACGTGATGGAAGAGTGTCCTCAATCGCCAGTGTACAACATAGTCTTCCTTCTCCTAATGACAACTTGGACAAGCTCATTGCCTTGTTTGCTAAACATGGCCTCGACCAAACTGATCTGATTGCTTTATCAGGTAAACAAAACATCATCATGCATGCCAAACAAAGGATTAATCCAATCCATGGTCCTGTCCTTACATAACTATGAAAGCTTGATATGATTTGTTGCAGGTGCACACACAATTGGATTTTCTCACTGTGGTCGCTTCTCAAAACGCATCTACAATTTCAGTCCACGAAGCAGAATAGACCCGACATTGAACTTAAGATATGCTTTGCAGCTGAGACAAATGTGTCCTCTGAAAGTCGATCCAAGAATCGCCATTAACATGGACCCGACAACTCCCAACACTTTCGACAATGTCTACTATCAGAATCTTCAGCAAGGAAAGGGTTTGTTCACCTCTGATCAAACGTTGTTTACTGATAATCGTTCCAAGGCCACCGTGAACATGTTTGCATCAAACTCTGCTGCTTTCAGACGAGCTTTTGTGAATGCTATGACGAAGCTTGGCCGTGTTGGTGTCTTGACTGGAAACAAAGGTGAGATTAGACGTGATTGCACCAGACCAAACTAAAAGGAAATCCACCCTTTCCGGGCTCGACTCCAATGGCCTTCTCAAAATATCATTGTTTAGCAATAAGGTCAACRCAAATTTATGTATCTCAACTTTCAATAACTTACTTTTTTTTCTAATGCAACTTCGACTTATTACTCGAGTTGATCCATAATAAATGTGTGTATCGAAAGTAGTCGAGACCTTAAAAAGTTTAAAATATCCTTTTCGATCCATAATAGAATGAATAATAAATAAATATAAGACTATAAAAGTAATTTTTAAGCATCTTCCCAAGTGTAGATAATGTAAAGATAAATGTGGGATCAATTAGCGATTTATTGGTTAGAGAAATTATTAACAATATAATTTCTAATAAAYAATAATTAAATGTTCTTCCCATCTCGAATTGAATATTCACGTTTTTGCTTTGGAATATTAAAGAATTAATGCTTATTTTCCATCTAAATTTTGACTTGTA
This sequence comes from Rhazya stricta, assembly GCA_001752375.1. Lineage (NCBI taxonomy): Eukaryota > Viridiplantae > Streptophyta > Magnoliopsida > Gentianales > Apocynaceae > Rhazya > Rhazya stricta. Next base: position 1,394,586 of record MEJB01000097.1, read on the forward strand.
ACATCCTCAACGAAGTAATATGAATTTCACTGAAACATGAATCCAACGACTAATTGATAAAGATAGGAAAAACTATAAAAATCGAGTGAGCTCTATGTAAATTCTGCCGCGAATGAAGAAAATTAGTGATGGATTATGTTAAGCCTCACAATATAAAGAAGAAAAAAATACCCCTTACAATCACTTACAGAAACAGGCCTTGAGTCATTTTTGTCATTTTGATTATGGGGTGGAGTGGATCCTAGCATTGTCTATAAAGATAATGCTCTCTAAACATGGCCTAAATGAATTTTCGAAATGCAAAGAAGCAAGTTTCTTGAATTACAAAAGAGTTGCAGGAGTTGGGATAGGATTCCATCTCGATCAAACGTTATATTATAAGATGGATATGCAAAAGGTTTTTTGGCACTATGTTATCAGGTAGCCGTTCTCTGAAAGTGGCAAATTTGTTCTTTACAGTGATTCAAGATGACGACGAAACTAATCTTGGCAGATTCGTCCAAGGCCATCTGTTAGACGCCATAAGAGAACCCAATGCTCTGATTTTGTCCTGCTGCTTCTTCCCTTATACAAAGAATTGAATCATGGCCCTCCTAGTTTAATGGCAACTAGGTGCACAGAGGATGTTGTTTTCATTCTGTTCTTGAACTGCAGGAATATGTTTCTTGATAGTTAAAACAAATAATTTAGAGGTAATACAATTTTACTGAACAATAAAGAGTTDGGTAATTCATATGATTTTGTCAAATTTACAGCTGTTTGATTCCTTGCAAAGAATAAGGTTAACCCACAAATTACCCCTCCCACCCGAAGGATGAACTCTTGTGAAGTTTGTAAGAAGTGTTAAAAATTTTCACTTTCAGATGGAAATTGGGAGCTGATGCCTGAAAATGTGTGTGTGTCAAAGTGATTGATACAGAACAGTGTAAAATGTTATGTTCTGCTCAAGCTCAGATCTTGGAAAATCCAATGTGACCGAGAGATGGATGTGGTACTGGAACTGCTTAATGCATGGCTGGAATCGCCTTTGTCATCAGCTTTCTCTCTTTTCATTAGAGAAGAAGAAGAAGAATGCTCTCCTSCATTATAGCTTGAATCTGAGTTGCCTAATTCCATTCTGCACTGATGCATCTGGCAATTCAATCTCTTTTTACTGCTGCTACATCCAATACTCAATGTTAGTTCCACATCTATTTCGTCTTCAGGTCCATTGTTAGTTGTCAAGAGCATGGAGCTATTAAGACCTTTCTGCAGGTCTTGTTCAATGCCCTGAACACTTGTTGAGGCTCGTTCTTCATCAATCGGTTCAAGGTTGAATCCTTTTGGCATTCTTGGGCTCTCTCCAGAGCAGCTAGCATTCTGTTCTCGAGGATCATCTCTCAATCCACAAACAGGAAGATCGGATTTGACATCTCGAAATGGCTGATTCCAAATAGCCAATTCAGAATTATTGCTAGCTTTCATGTTTAATGCACTCTGATTTTGTGTCCTTTCATTCTTGAGCTCATACATCAACTTCATTTGGCGTTCATACAGCCGGTGAAGCTCTTTCACCTACAAGTTGTTCTCCAGGCTTTCATTAGCTCCATATGTAGCAGTGTGTGAACTTAAGGTACTTAAGGGACTCTTTACAGTATTCTTGTGAATTCAACCAAAAGATAGCCATGAACTTAATAAAAGAATTACAAGAATTTGGGTTTACAACGTCAAGAGTGAAGCCTCCTAGATAGCTCTTTTATGGGATCAGTACTAAGTAAAAAAAATGGATTTTGGAAACATTGGAACTCTGCAACGACATCCAACTCAATAAGAGAAGATCTGGGGCTATATTGAATGGTAAAAATTTTGTCAACATAAAATGGTCTGAATGGTGTGGATTCAACGAAGTGAAAAAATAATGGGAAAAAATTAAGAAATATAACAGAAAGTAGGAAGGCATGCTGCTGAAAGAATGAATACACACCTGTCGTTTGAAGATATCTTCATGCATCAGCATTGTCTTCTTGATGGACTCAATGTTTTTTAAATCAAACGTCTCACCCACTGAATGGTTGAAGTGGTTCATGGCCCTGCTTTCTAAGTGCTTCCTTGGTCCAATTTCTAGAGAATATCCACAATCACTAAGTTGATTCACAACAAATGAGTTGTTTGAAGAAGTAGCTAATGGATTTATCGCGTATTGGAGTTTGGTTCCCATCCCTGAAGTGCAAAAGTTAATCAACATGGTTTCCAATTGGATTTCAACAAACTGTTTAAAAGATCAAAACATAATCAGAAGAAATGTTGTAGAATGTCAAAGCTCAGAGTCAATCAAAGTGTCCTTTTCTTTCAGCTTTCTAGATGGATAGGATGTGCTGTATAATGGTTATTAAGAATCAACTCAGCTATGAGATTTCAGCATGCTTTTAGGTCTATGTAATTGATGGATAGACAAATTCCACTAAATGAATATGGGGACAAAAGTTATCTAGAAACATTGAGTCACCGAAGATGAACGAAAAGAATGATGATCATCTTACGGTATGCAGTTGAAAAAAGTCAAATAAGATAGCAACATCTTCATTTCCCTGAATTATGCTCATCCGTAGGCAATAGTTCAGCCCCAAGAAACCCCTTCTCCTAACACCCCTCCACTCTCCCCCCACCCCATCAACTCCCAGCCCTCATCTCCTTACCCTCTCAAACCAGAAAAGATTTCAAACCAAAACTAAAGCCTCTTCAACAGTTCAAAGTGTTGGCATTTGCCATTTGTTTTTCCAAGTGGCAGCAGGCATAACCTTTGTCAGCTGCCACCAAATACCAAATTGAATTGGTTGTTCATTCTCTAGAACCCTCGGCCACAAGGCAGTCACAAAGCATAGAGATGCAAGGCAAAAAGCAAATCAGACCACGAACATAGATCCATTTGAATTTTGCTATACATAGAGGTAGAACTTCATTTCTTCCAGCAAGTTGTTGGATAAACTGAAAATTGTTCAGTGTTCACTCAAATTTGAAACAAACAGAATCCCAACTCGCGCTTTCGAGGGGGGCAAAAAAAAAAAAAAAAGTTTACCCGTTCCCCAAAAATATGCACATACATAAGTTTAAAATTTCTTTCTCTGGAAAAGGAAAAATGGATTCAAGACTAGAGCTCAAAAGTACCACGAGACGATGAAAAACTTAAAGAATACCTGCAACAAGAAGATGATGGATTGCCCTTTTAGTAAGCGGACCATTGAAGATATTCCACTCTCATGCCACTGCCTTTAATCATCAACTATTCTTATCCCAATTCACAACTAACAAGACAATAACTGAAAAAGCCAACCATCCAATATCAAACACTCAAAAATTCATTCTTTGATGACCTGAAGGACGAAGCAACCGAAGCTAGTCCTAGAGCAGAACAGGGAATCACCCGCAATCCCTTTACTTAGCCAATTCCAAATCTTGCTTTTCTTAGAGAATAAACAAAGCCCCTCTTCACTAATAAATTGTAATCATGTTCTTAATAATTGACATCGACAGCCTGTGATGCGTATATGCATGTGTCTGTGTTGAGAAATTGTGGGAGATAAGAGCTGTTGCTAGCAGTATATACTAAATAAATAATTTATGCTTTGCTTTGTATTTTACTCAGATATATATATACATATAGATACATCTGTTGCATACGAAGATCAAAGAAAAGGGACCCGCAAAAGAATCCAGGGGATAAATTATAAGGTAACAAATGGCAAACCCTGAATGTAAGCAAATGTAGGACTGTGACCAAGATATTCCATGCAGGTCTTGCTGGATATGTGGATTTTGTATGGAGAAGAGGAAAACCTGGAGCTCCTTTGGTACAACAGTATCCATCTTCTTCTTCTGTTTTATCTTTTCTCTCATTCATTCCCTTCTAAGTAGGAAAAACTTCTTTACATGATGATCTTGGCTATCCCATCCTTCCTGACAAACCAGAGAATTGCTTGAGGTATCCACAGTGATATAGATTTTTTTATTATTATTACATTGTACTRTTGACAATCGAACGAAATTATATTTATATTTTAATTTTCCTTCTGTRTTTACTATCATATTATGTTAATATTTAATGAGYGAGTTCGATTTGATGAATAAGGAAAGCTTATCAATGGATCGGGTCAATATAAARAGAAAAATTAATATATTATTATATATCTTCAATATCTACGGAATATGAATTTTATTTAAAATTATCTACTCTTTAAAATTTGAAAAGTTTTATTTCTAATGTATATCAATGTTATTTATATAAACTCGATAAATGATAGTTTGCCTCCACCCATGTTAGGGTTTCATACATTAGAACGATGGTAATAGACCTCTTAGACACAGGGACTACAATCTACCATTTATGTCCATTTATAAATATTTTGTTTAATAACGATTTATTTTGTGAAAAAAATAAAAATATCTCTATGAAAATAAACATTTAATTTTTTTTGTTATTTCAATTGTATGACGGATCAAAATCCACTGAMTTAAGCCACCTAGTATTGCACATGGCCCCAAATCGACCAGGGCTATAAAATCAACMTAGAATGGTCCAGAAAAACTCGGCCAGTGACTCAGCCCGAAACTGGCCCAAACCCAAGCAAGGCAGGCCCGAAATTCTTTTGCACAAATGTTGAAAATGATCATCTTGCGAGTACAAGAAGAATAAAATGTCTAGATTCATGTGCTAGAGTTATAAAGAATTGGACATGAGACCAATGATCAATACTGTATTACAGTCCTTGATTCTTGAAATGCGAATTACATATAAGGACAAATTGATGATTCAGAACCAATGAATGGGATAGAGMAACAAGASTTTCTTGACRAGGACATGASAGAATCATCTTMATGTATAGAAAAAGAGTTGGTGGATCGACCAAGGATGATATTAAAGAATCATAGAGCTTTGAGATTAGAGATGAGGAAAGAGTACATTGCTTTCTTCCAAAAGCCAGAGGTCCAAATCATAACTGGCCCTCATCATAAACAGACAAATGACATCTTCAGTTCTTATCCAGGAAATCTGCACCACAGACATCCACATGGTTCAGTTAAAGATTCTTTTATAAGCGTTTCTTTTGCAGCTTCAATTGAGCATGCATCTCTCTCTCTTGAACCTTTTTTGTCTGCTACTGTGCTCTGGGCCCTCAACCATCCCGAGCATCCCCCGAACCCTCTACCTGTTGGCTCTTGTCTGCCACAGGTTACATGGGGTTTGGGGTGGTTGTGTAGGTGGTGCCCATTTTTCATGCTCTTCAAACATATACTATTATATAGGCTCACAAGAACTGAATTGGGATGAGTTGAACCAGATTCACAAGAACATGTGCATATGTTCAACATTTGATTTATAATGCAAGAAGTTGAGAATTCAAACCCAAGAATTCACAGATCATCTTGAAAGTTGTCCAGTCCAACAAAACCTTCAAATTATGAACTCGACATAGTAATTTAATGGTCTGATGTTTGATCTATAACGCCAGAAGTCTTTCTAATCTAATGCAATATGGAAATGAAGCAGAGCCTTAATCAAGCTAGTACAGATTATGAATTGTCCTGGCAATGAATATAGAGCCACACTTATCATTTTAAGTCATCTGCTCTGCTAATTTGACAATTTCCCAAGATATGGGCCCGAAAGAAAGTGTACAACTTAGGCTTGTCCTGAACTCCCTCATTTGCAAATTCAACATTGGATTGAGGGAATGTGATGGATAATTGCAGTAGATCTCAAACTCTTCTACCAAGGAATCTATTTCATTTTGAAATTCAATCGGCAATAAATTTTGCAAAATCTACCGGCAGAATTGCCGGCAGGTGATGAATTTTTAATGTACATATTTTATTTGAAGTTCCTGGCTCCTTGCACCTCTGCATGTTCCTTAAACTTCTGAAAGGTATTCTTTGGACCAAGAATCTTGGGACAAGCGCTGAAATCTTTGTATAGCTTTGAAGTACACTTTACAGCCTTGAGGGATCCTTAGAATAGTAGTAGAACTGTAGATGGACGTTGAATCTCAGATGTTGTGGTGCCAAAATCAAACTGACCTGACATACCAATTAACTCTGGTGTGAGAAAAAAAAAAAAAATGAAAATGGTAAACAGACAAAACAAACATGAAGGATTATAGCCTAGAGGAGAGTGAAAGAAAATCACACTTGAGTTCTCAGGTTTGTAGTTCCAAGGCTAGCACTGGTAGCTTTGAGTTGCAATCACCTTTGGAGGCCTTCGCACCACGTGCCTTTTACCCCAATATCTTATTAAAGCAGCAAGAATTTGCTTTCCACAAGAAACATACATCTTCTCTCATGAAATGTAGAAGAATGAGGACTAATGAAAAGATAAAATGCTTGAAAACAGAAATCAAAATTGACTGCAAATCTAATGAAACCAGTTCAAACAGATTTAAACRTATTGAAACAGGACCTGGMTCTTATAACTCACCAAGACAAGAAGTTGAACTATCCATTACACAAARTAAGAAATGAAATGTTGAAGCATCTCTCTCCCTCTGTCGACTGCAAAATACTTCGCAACAAGTTGAACCATCCACATTACACAGTAAGAAATGAAATGTGGATGACAAGTTCTTGCACTCCTGAAATTAAGCAACAGTCTACAAGTTCAAAGAGACCGGATCTCTGGTCAAACTCAATATAGATATGTCTATGTGATAGAGAAGATATCCAATGGATGGACGAGAATATAGCCTTTGGAAGCCTAAAAACAAAACTAACCCTTCTAATGCAAAGAAGAACAAATTCTGGTCCAAAGGAAGATGCCAAAATGATTAGGAGCTGCTATAATTCAATTTGGTCGCTAATTAGGGCATAAAGGGTATTTTATTCATTTAGTTAATTGCTGGGATTTGAAGGCATTTAGTGTTAGAGTCAATTGTTTAACTACTTATTAGTATTCGGGTTTATTTTGCATCCTTGTTATCTTCTTAGGAGAGTAAAGAGTACTATGTCTTTAAGAGGAATGCTAATTTCTTTAAGATTTTGTTATTAGATATGTTTTACATTATAAGTACCTTGTAGTGTTTCTTTTTCTCAGCAGTGATTTGGTAGTATTAAAAGTTTATTTGGTTTACACGTTACCTATATTTTCCCCACGTCTTCCTCTCTCTTCTCCCTCTTCTTGACAGAAAATTACAGTTCACAGCCACAAACAAGCCTTCTTTTTCCCKCTTTAATCTCCAAGTGTTCTTTCTCTTCCACAATCCCCAACTTTTCCCTCTGTAATTGTCTAGTAAACGGAGCTAAACTTTAAATTTCTGCAATTCTTTCTGCTGCTTATTGCAAGACGAAACTACCCCTGGTTTGTCTACTCTATGGCCAAAAGGTGTTTATTTGCAGGCCCTTAAAGGTTGTTTCAAAATCATTTACTTCATGGTTAGAACTTAATTTGCTCTGTAAGAAGACCTAGACTACTTCTCCGAGGATTTGCACAGTTGATGCAGATGCAAAGAGCAAAACCAAGAAATTTCAGTGCACAATGACCTCACCACTGATATGTGTGGACAGGGCTAGGCATACAGCAGACAATCTTTCATAATATATCACATTGACAGATTCTATTTTGCAATTGAAGATACTGAAAAGGAATATGCATCTTTTGTTTAGAATATTTCCTTTTGAATCATGGAAAATACTCGCAGAAACTACAGAAATTTTCAAATTTAATTTGTAATTAATAGGTGTGGAGAAAAGCTCCTGGAAATTATAAGACAACTGTCGAAGCGGATAAATCATCAAAGACGCTTTTCCAGTAAATGTCACATTTCCAAACAAGACCAAGATTTCAGCAGAAACATATTCCATTCTCTTCCCCCCCCCGGCGAGTTGATTTAACATCCAATTGAAGAGTTAATTTTTTACCCGGTTTTCCCTCACTAAGTTTCTTCTGAGTTTCATTGTCGAGAAAATTTATCTCCATGGTTATAGATCACAAGGTAAATGGCCCAAGCACAGAACCAAACATAAAACTTGACGCCGGAGGCTGTAGCATAAAGGAAGTACCATGACTAATGAACAAACATAAATAAGTTTTAAAGTTCCACGTTGAAGATAACAGCTTCTGGATAAATTTAGTACCAGTAAAACCAAAGATAAATTCTTCATGAAATTTCAGTCCTAATATTCCTTGGAGATCTCTTCAATCTCAGTTTCAAGAAAACTTCAGCTGATGCACCCTCGAGACTCCTTATGGTCTCCTTTTTCATGCACATCTAAGGATTTCTTGGAATGATGAGGCAAGAAAAAATGCATATCTTAAAATTACTAGCATCTTTCCTTTTGAATCATGGGAAGTTCTCACAACACAAAAATAACTATTTGAGAGGCTATAACCAACAGGACATGCAACTGGGAAAACAAAAACAGAAAAAAGAAAGGAAGAAGATGCAGCTGTCATCATAACACAAGGTATTTGGAATAGCTCATGGCCATGCATCACATGGTTGGATCCCCAAACAATTAAATTATCAAAGACTTATTTGTACTAAATGTTACATTGCCTAAGAAACCAAGAATTTCACCAGAAAAGATCTTCCATTTCATTTTCTTTAGCTAATTCAGCACCCGAATTGAAAAACTTATTTTTGATTTATGGAATGTTCTTTATTTCTTCTCTAAGCATAAAGAACTTTATCTTAATGCTTCATAAATCACATCAAAAGGCCCAATCACAGGATCAATCTTGAAAGTTCTCACTAAATGTTGTATAGTAAATGAATCAGCACATGGCAATGAAAAGCATCAATAAATTGTAGAACTGCCCATTAAGAACAGCTGTTGGTTAAAGTTAAATACAAATAAAGAGAAAAGATTACCTTGCTGAAGTTTCAGTCCTCATATTCCTTGTAGATATCTTCAATGTCCATTTCAGAACTATCCTCAGGCAAGGCATCCTCTGGACTTCCGATGGTATCTTTTTCATCCCCCAACCAAATATCTTCATCTTCAGACTCACTCCCAAACAAGTTAATATCTTCCATGACTGGTGAATCTTCAATTGCTTCTCTCTGCTTCTTCTTCTTTCTATAACCTACAAGCATTTCGACCTTTTCCCTCCAAATAACTAGTGGATGCTTTTCAATCAATTCTGACCCTTCATAAGACTCATTCAGAAAGACACAAAACCTCTTTCCCCTCTCTGAAACATAGAAGATCCCAAAATGCTTCAGTAGCAGCCTCATCAATTTCTGAGGCATCACAAATTCCCTTCGAAAATGTGTCAGATGATCTGTTACCAACCTCTTCTCAATCATAAAACTGAGCAGCTCATGCATTACAGCAACCGCCCTTTTATCGAACTCTTGTGACCCAGCTTTCAGTCCTCCAGCATCTGCATAAGGGGACAAATACTCCCTCTTCTGAAAATTCTCTATTTGCCCACCATACTTGGACACCTTCTTATAGTTAGGTGGAAACTTCATAGGGAAAGCCAAGCAAAGCAATCCAGGAACATGTTCACAATCATTGGACCCCTCCTTTATCCTAGACGCCTTCTTTTCCAACTCTGTAATTGCCAAAGTAGGCTTCCAATCAGTAAGCTCCAAATACTCTCCCTCATCATAAGGCTTAAATGGCTGTACAACTTTAAAATTTTGAGGATAACCATGCACCCAATGCTTCCTGAAATCTATAGGTAGTCCTAAATCTCTCCTAAAATGAGCAATTTTGTCCAATGGAAGACGCTTATCGAYCGCCATCATTAACATTCTAGTCACATATTCTGCAGCCTTATCACTATTCTCTTCAATAATTTTCTCCTCTTCAGCCACTAATCGCTCAGATGTTTTTGTCATTCCACACCACAACGTACCTTTACTATCCTTATATAACTCAAAAAGCTTAGGCGATTTTCTAAGAAAGACTGATAATTTATGCGGCTTAGGGAGGTTAATTTGCCTTCTGTATTGATCTAATGATCTAATGGGCATGACCTGTTCAGGCTCTTGCCTCAAAATCTCCAATAAAAATAGAATCTTGGAAAGTATTTTGTGCTTCTCCACAACAACCTCAAGGTCATGGACACGTTTTCTCTTGCTCCTCTCTTGAACTCTTTTACTGGTAGTCATCAATCTCCATTGTGTATGCAGTGTGAAATGGTTATTTTTATTCAATATCTCTTCAACCATGAAGGGCCTATATACATTCAATAATAATTCACCTAATGGATATCTGTATCTAGTAACTCCTGCAGAAATCATTGCTAAACAAGAACTACTAACAGATAAAAACGCGGGAAAAGTGAGAGAGCCTCTTACAGAAGAAGCTGTTTGTGGAAATGCCCAAGTGATTTCCCAGCTTGGTGTTGTTTCCCTCTTTCTTTCCCTTCCATCTTCTTCCTTTGCCGAGTATTGGAATGCCAGGGAGGGAGGGCAGCTCTTTGCTTCCAGTTGGTGAATGATTTCTTAACTAATTGATGTAATGGAGATTAATTTGTTAAAATCATACTACTCCCCACTTTTTCTTTTACTATCTTAATTGGAACAGTTTTTTTTTTTTTTTTTTTTTGCTTTTAACCTTATACTAATTACATAGTACAGTGATATTATCTCAAAATAACTTATTTGTTATATTGAAATAGAAGGCACACATGTAATAAAAGAAGTCGACATATTATTTTCTTGGTGAGTGATATTAATACGATAATATTATTTCAAAATAATTTATTTATTGTATCAAAATAGAAGGTGTATATGTGTACGAAAAGAAATCGATACATTATTTTTTTTTTGTGATGATATTTCTTGTCTACATGTGAGTCTCATATCATGTTACATGGAGTGATCGATCGTTTGATTGAATTATCAATTTGATCAGATTCAATATTTCACGTACTTTGTAAAGCAATTATCATAAAAGACTAATGATACTATTTAGATTGCATATAGCTAATAATCACAAGGACGAAAGTTTACTTCAATTTTAAAAGTATATTATCGTATTATGATTTTATGGTACTATTATTCATGTATATTCACAACATTGACGAGCCAAATGATTTTTCCTATTGAGAAAATAGTCATTTTAATCCTTCAATCAGTTTCAAGTGTTCAAACGCTTGTTGAAAGAAAAAAAACATAGTTGTAAGCAAACATCAAAATGTAATGCTATAAAATAATTAGTCGTTAGTAAGGGAATTGATGAGTCAAAGCGAAATTCCATGTTTGTTTTTTACTCGTAACATTATGTCGAAAAGAATTACAAATTGGATATTCTTCGAAAATTTAGGACTCATTTTATCATATTCTTAGATTTTAAAAAGTAGATTCTTTTTATCTATCTAAAATATGATTAGAAGTTACTTTTTAACGTAAGAATTTGATTCCATTTAATAAAAAATTATTAAATAATATCGTATCATAATATATATTATAATAATAAAATTTTTCATATTATAAGTTACAAAAGGTCGGGGCATATTACAAGATACCAAATATCAGGGGCCTTCTGCAATTCTGGATTTCTCCCTACTCTCTCAGAGAAAAGAGCAAATTTTGCATATCAGTTCTTCTCTTTCCTAGCCCTAGGGTTTCTCCCCGCCTTGGTCTCAAAACTGCACAACCTCTAACCAATAAGCAGAAACCGAATAACAATAACTGCGTCTCCCAGCTCCACCACCTCAACCACCCAGAAACCCAGCTGCTCCGTTCAGAAGCTGACCTCCATAGCTTCCAGCTCCAAAGTTCAAGATCCAACCTTTACCGGAGGAGAAGATGAAGAGAAAACCCAGAGCCCCAAAACCGAAACCATTTTTAGCGACACTCTCAGCATCATCCGGGCCTTCGTTAATAAGGCACTTAGCCTCATGCAACGCCTCCGTCCGRTTCCAGTCGCTTAAACTCATCCAAGCTTGGTTGTCGACAAGTCAAACTCAACTTTCTGAGGATGACATGAAGAGGCTCTGGAAAGGGCTTTTCTATTGCATTTGGCACTCAGATAAGGCCCCTGCTCAAGCTCTTCTCATAAACCGCTTGGCGTCTTTACTCCTTGCCCTTGACCCTTTGCTTTCACTGCAATATTTTACTACTTTTTTGGTTACTCTTAGGCGCGAGTGGAATGGCATTGACCATTTAAGGTTAGACAAGTTCTACTTGCTTATTCGGAAGTTTGTGAATGGAATGTTTTGTTTGATGAGGAAGTATAGGTGGAATTTGGAGTATTTGGAAAAATATGTTGAGGCCCTGGAGGATAAGGCCTTGCTTGCAGATGATAAGTTGTTGGGAAATGGAGTGAATTATCACATTGCGTCAGTTTTTCTTGACGAGTTGAGAGGGTTTAATGTTCCAGTTGGGAGGAATGAGGTGGTGGAGTGTCTATTTAGGCCTTTCTTTAATGTGATGAAGAGGTCTCTGGATAAAATTTTGGTTGGGAAAGTTAGGAGTTATGTGTTTGATGAGTTGCTGAAGATGGGAAGGAAATTGTTGGAGAAGAAGAAAACTGGGGGAGATGTTAATGATAGTGAAAAGGGGGAGGTCATGTTGGGGACAATTGCAGTAAAGCTGGGTTTTTCAGAAAGATTTTATGAGGTCGGTTCAGCCCCACATTGTGTTCAGGGGAATAGGAAGGTAGTTTTTGGTTTGAATGAGGAATTTCTAAAGCTGGAGAAGGAATTGGTTGCCTCAGGGATTGAGATTGGATTTCCTGAGRTTACTGAGGTTGATGATGATGATGGGGAGGAGGTACCTGAATTGATCCCCATTGATAATGGTGAGAGTGAAGCAGCAGGTGTAACAGAAGATGCTCAGCATGCGGTTGAAGGAGAAGGCAATATGAAGAAGAAGAAGAAGAAGAAGAAGAAGAAGAAGGCAAAGAAAGAAAGCGAAAAAAAGATTAAGAAGAAGAAGAAGAAAACGGCGGAAAATGAAGTTGTTGGAAATTATCTTGAGGAAAATGGGGATTCTTATATTGGCAATACCTCAACAAATGGCATTGTAGAGGCTAATAATGCTGTGGAAAATGGCATTGTGTTGATGCCAAATGCTGATGTTTCAAGCAATGAGTTGAGCAATGATGGAAATGAATTGGATTTTAATGAATCTGTGATTTCAAATCTTCAGTTACAGTTTGAGAAGGTCGCTGCTGAAATTGATTCTGATGAAGAAGACATAGAACCTTCGGCTTTGCCTGTAGTGACGATGAAAAAGAAAAGGAAGAGAGGTAAAGGTAAACCTTCCAATTCAATGGTACGCAGTCAAGAAGAGGATGGAGCAAGTGCTGGTGTTAGGAGTGCAGAAAAGAGTGGAAAGAAAGTCAGGTTTTCAATGAAGAATAACTTGGTCTGGAAGCCACATAGTCCATTGCCTCCCCAAAGCTTGAGATTACCACCCTCGGTCACTCCCAGAGGCAGTGCACTCAAGAAAGGAGTACCTCCAGGTCCCATCAGAGAGATGCCCCCTGCAATGAAGAAGGTGAAACGGAAGAAGAATGGACGGAAGATATTAAGGTCTATTTCTCCTGCTATGAAGCGATTGAAGAAAGTGAAAACTCAAGTTCTTTCTGCTTAGCAGTCTTCAGGTTATAAAAGATATTATCTTTTCCATCAGTTGGTTAATGCATGGCTTTTGTTATTCAATTGTTTGAGAAGAAATACATGACGCAGGCCTTTGAGCTTGTCTTGGACTAAATTTTTAAGTTTGTAAGTCTTTTTTTTCCTTTTTCCTTCAGATTTGGAATACTGTTGGAAATACACTAAGATCAAAATGACTTGGATATTGACTTAGAGACAATTGATTTTGAATGCAGACAAAATGTGTCTAATATTCTCAGCTGATTTTTCTTTTCCACTAATCTTATTATATTGAAAGATTCCTATATCGATTATCTGTGGCCTTTGTGGGGAAGTTTTCAATATTAAACAGCTTATTTGTTTTAAATTTTCTCACTTAATATTTGTTGTACGATCATGATTCGAGATGGAATGGTTTRACTAGGGTTCAACATTTGTGAGATATGTGTGCTGAACACAGAAATTTCTCCAGTAAAAGAGAAAAACAGAATCCCTTGGGATTAAAAGCGTGATTTCCATCTTATTTAGTTCTTTGGACTTCAAAATATTACAAGGTTGATGAGAATGTCTTTTCAGATTGAACACTGATGAAATTTTCACACCTTATCCAAAATAACTTTTTCCACCTCGTTTATGTTGTATTTCGTGTGTTCTTTCATGTAGCGTAGGCCTCTATCAGAGATATCATGTTTCCAGCAGATRACACGTTATGTATCTTTTACCTCTGTTTGCTTTATTGTTTGTTCTCCTTTTGTCTTGGGATTTGGGGTTTAAATCATATCTTAGATTAAGAAATTGTGGTCATATAAAGGCTTTTTAGATGATTGATTGAAGAGATATTTGCATTTCTTTGGACATGMTTAGGAGGCAATTCTTGAACTGCAAAAGATTWTTGTGTTGGGTTAATAAATTTGATCAATATCGTGGTCTTTAATATTACAAATTGGAGGGTTGAGTTATATAAACAAATGGCTGGTTCAGCAAGTATGATCCTAAGTTAGAAGCTCCATTTTGTGTATTTTCTTCTCTTAGCAAATCGTAGTTGTTATTGAAGGGGTTGGGAGCGATTGTCTACTATCTACACTGATTCCTTTAAACAAGTATGTGAAGTGGCCATGTTTTTGCAAGGTTTTATACTGGTTAAATCTTAGAGCTCTCGTTGGGCTGGGGTTTAAGAGGTGAAATTCTTGTGCTCTTCTGTTCGTTTGCCAGAAATCAATCCATGTGGAAGGAAAAGAGTAGCAGGAATTTTTTTGTATCGGTTATGTTGTGCTTTAGAGAATTTTGTTTTCTGATTTATTTATTTAATTGCTTCGCTATCAACTTATACCTGTATATCAGCTTCATCCTAAAAATAAATGATTCTCGGGTGATATATTGAAAAAGGATTTGTTTTCGGCCTCTTCCCCCCCCCCCCCCCCCCCCCCCCCCGGGAGCAGGGGATGGATGTTTATGGGCTGCATACTTCAGCAGACAAAGCAACTTCCCTCTATCTCTGTCAGAAGAAAGAGACCATGTGTGTCATTTCATTAAGAAAGATATAATCTTTTCAAGATCTATTAAAGCTCAACAACTTATGTTGTTTATGGGAGGATTAGAATGTTAAATGGTAGCTTGCACACTTTGCTTCGTATGGATGAGAGAGATTAATGTATCATGTGATTTATTCTCAATGATCTTATGGATGTGTATATAGAACTTTTAAGTTAATGCTTCGAGTAATTATCCATTATTATTAGTATGCAGGCAATGCAAATTTCTTTTGATTACAGAGTGTCAAAATCAGATGCTGCTTCCTCATTCTTGGTACCTAAGTTTGTAGCATACACTAGAAAAATATGAAGTTCATTTCAGTACACCACAGCATCTCATTCAAAGTACTGTTCTCTCTCAGAATTTCTGAATTAACTTGAAGTTTTGGAAATAGCCCTAGGGTCTAAGTAGTTTTGGATATTTGACCATATCTAAAAGCTTATTTGATTTGTTGTAAAAGCCAATTCTTTGAGGTTAGCTCTCAAAGCTTGAAGATGACTAGGTCACAATGAGCCATTGCTTTTAAGGAGTTGGTCTTCTTAAGTTTAAGAGGTTAAAAACAATGCTCATTCAATGATTGAAGAGGTTGGCATGTTAGCATGTGGTGGTGCTCCAGTTCTGTGTTCTAGAATCAGGGTTACGGAAAAGAAATAAACTGTAAATGTTAAGGTAATGAAAATTACAAGCGGCTGGATGGTCATGCTCTCTACCTTAAGGTGAAAATTACAAGACAGTGTCACATTGTGCAGGCTAAGTATGCTTTCATTCTCTAGAGAATGGTTGTTGGAGTTGAGGAGATAATAAGATAGATGCCTGGTAGCCATTCAACAGTTCATGATATTAGAGTTCCATTCCTTTGCTGCTAATAAAAAGTAAATAGAAGMAAAAAGGGACATTTGTGTGCATTTCTTGTTTCTGTTTCTTGATCAGAAAGTTGAGATTCTCTGAAACTCYGTCCCATGTTAGGGAAGACCGTAATTTCAGTAATTTTGAAGGGAATAACGACTTGGTGCTCCGTGTTGTGATGTGTCTACAAACACTTGGTAAAGGAAAGGTAATATTTTGGAGTGTAACACAATTGCAAGGATGAAATTGTGATATATAATGTTGCAGTATAACTCAACACAGTGTTTTCATTAAGAGTGAGGTTTATTGGTAGCATTCCTCGATTTGCGTAGACAAGCAGGTAGTTGAGCTTGTATTTCTAAACAAATCTACATGACGGGTGTATGCCCTTGTGGTTTTATGTCTACTTTTAAGTGCAACTCTTCCTAGTGAATGATGGCCTTATCTCATTAGTGTAGGTTCCTCTCTCACTTTTATCTGTWCCATTTTTGATTGATAGATTTTGTAAGGTTTCTTAGGGGAGAATTTTCAGCCTCTGCAAAGTCAATTTAGCAGGTTTTCTGATTTATGCTATGTAACTATTCAAGAGAATGTGGCYTCTTTTCTTTATTATCTTTCTTTCAAATCTAATATCTGGAAAGTGGCTGTTTTGTGAGAGCAGCATTCGGTTGCTGTCCACCCTTCCCAGGAGACCATGAAGTTTTATTGCACACTAGGTGATTACTTTTACTTGTCAGCTCCCATCTCTTCATATGTTTGAAACAGTTTGGTATGTTACATTTTTGCTGTCTGTTAAGATCCAAATGAGAAAGGTGTCTACTTGTTTATAAGTACTTCTGTTTCTTCATTAGTCTGCATCATAGTAAAAAGGTTGCCATGACATTCTTGAATCAAACCCATCAAGATGTACAATAATAAAGCATATCTCTTCTTTAGTTCATTTAATAGACYGACCAATCGAGGATGTATAGACCTATGTACACCTGAAGCATATGGCTCGAATTTGTACATGATCCTTGAATTATGATTTTTCAATCAGGAATTACTTCTTCTTCTCTACCCTCTGCTTGCTCAATGGTGATAATCCTGGACTTTGGCAGTGACTTGGGTAGCCCAAATGGGGAACCAAGTGGCCGGTTTGAGTTGGGAGAAATGGATTCTTTGGAGTTTACGGCTTAAAAAGAAGCTCTACTCTTTAGGTATATAAGAGAGAATATACTTCATGAATCGTCAATTTTTAATTCCAATAAAGAATTTTCGTGTACCTATATTATGGAGCGACATTCAATCACTAGATTACAAGATTACAATGACAATGATAGTTACTCAACTATTATATGCTAATGTAAAAGGAATCCTTGGAAGTGCTTAAACATGTAGAGCCACCTTCAATAATTGAAGAGGGAAACAAAAAGGGGTTCCTTTTCTTCACTTCCACAAACCCCCTAAGACTATTGAAAACCAAACAGAGGAGGAGAGATGCGTCTGGAGGAAGCGAATGAAGTTTAGACGGCAAGTAAAGTAGAAGAATTTTGCTTTGGTGTGGACCAATATTCAAGGTATGCTGCCTACCTTAACTTGATTTCCACTGTAACCACTCTTAATTGCCGGGTTCTGAGTTAACTGTATTTAGCATGCATGCGTACTCACCAAACAGACCACCCCAAAATGCCTACACCACACAACAAATATCGTGTTATTAGTAACATAATTAAAAATAAACTAATGATATATTAAAAGATTCGGAATGATCAAATCAAGAGTTCAACTTGTATCTCTGTTCTTGTTGTTTACCAGCATCCTGTCACTTTTAGCTGCTCAAAATATAATAACTTCTCGACTTTAGTAACCTCTATGGGACTTAAAAATGATCAGGAATCATAATAGTTTCTTTAGTCATTATGATTTCTTTGTGTTAAATGTGTATCTAATACGATAAGTTTCATTAATAGAAGCAAACGATAGTAATAAAGTGGTAGCTCCTAACCACCATCCTCATTCATTAATCTCTTCCCAGAAGGGTCTTTGTTTGTCTCATTGGATTGGATCATCTAATTAGTTTTGCATCCTCTGGACATTGATTATAGTTAAAGGCAGAAGCAAAGAGAGGAAGGTCGGCTGTATCTGCTTACCAAAACCTTAAGTGCAGAAGTAGTAATAGTAGTTAAACTTATCATGCTCAAAAGTCATCATTAATCTATGCTTTTTCCTGTGTTTTCCCGATAGGCCACGCCTCAGACAATAAATCTTGATTCTTGGATACTACTAAACTAAACTAAACAAACCCTTATSAGAATGAGCATATTTTGTCCTTCATTATGTCTTCAACTCCCACCATTTCGTGTCCTGATCTGCTCTGGTGCAGTAGTTGTTAAACTAACTCGATTCTGGGATTCTTGTACCAGTGGCACCTGTTATATTACCAGTGCTCAAAACCCAACAGAAAAAACTTATATTCTATGATTGTTTGCATCATTTGAGGGTTTCAGTATATAGACAACAAATGTATGAATCTAGTGGAGAATCTTGGTCCAATAATAATWGCAGATAACTGTGAAATTATATACAACTCATTGAGTTCTTGAGGATTAACTGTAATTGGGCCGTCCGAATTATATAATGTTCGGTTTGATTCTTCGGTAGTTGGAATAGCATTATCATGTATTTCATGGACAAAAAGAATAGCCTTGTCAACTCTGCTACGTAGCCAGCTGGGGTGCTTCCCCACATGAACTTGCCCTCTTTGTCACTTGATCATGCATCTTTCCCCAGGTTCCCAACTTCCAACTTAGGCATTCACGAAACATATTATTTTTTTTTTTTCCCTTCTCTCTTCAGATTCGATATCCTCGAATTATACTTATYATATTATAAATAGGAGTTAAACACTTAATAGTCGAGTTAGGGAGCGAGAGGCGACAGTCATCCCCTAACATTTTGCATATTGAGTTAATATTTTTTAAATTTTATGTAGAATTTTTGTCTAAAAAAGTATCATTTCATCCCTCAATATCTCAATAATCTACTTTCACCCTTCAAAATAAAGTTTTTGGCTCCATCCTCACAAACAYGGAACCTCTTTTGGGCTTAGCTAAATAACCTGTTTGTCGATTGCTTTTGAGCTATGTCTGTCGAGTCTGACTGTTAATCCAATGAGGGCATAACCCATGACTCTTTSAATATAGTATAACAAGTAAAAGTAAAACACGAAACCTTTATCTGACTTAATCATCCGATTACTAACTATTCCAAGCTATTGAGTTAATGAATCTTTTAATACATCATTTAATCTTTTCTTTAATAATTATAATATGCAATATTGAAATTGCATGAATCATTACAAAGGCATAGAATAAAAATRATGATAAGAGACGAATATAAAATAATGTCGAAATTAACCTTGGGAKTGTCACGTCCATAGTGTTCATTGTATCCTTCCAAACGTCAATTAGCATGCTCTACTAAAATATAACAAAGGCTTGTGATAATATTGTTTGCTTTGGTTTCTGYAATTTTTTTATCCTCTTAGGATAATCTTTTAAATGAAAGAAAACGTGAAACGAATTCATAATCCAGATGTGAATCGAACTCAAGACATATATATAAAGTGGGTTTGAAAATTAATATCACCTCATCTTGAGGCTTCTATTTGCTCCAGAGGTCACTAAATGAATGCCTTAAAGATCTCGTGAACAAAGACTTCCTTTTCTTGCCCCACCATATGCATAGGTTCAAAAAGAAAGTTYGAAATAGTTGATCATAAATAGTACACTTTGAATAGATATGTACTTGATGAGTATCAAGTTCAAATTTTATTTTTTGATTTGTTTTACTAGATATTCGAAATCTTTTACTCGGATTATTTTGGATTCAAATTGAAAGGAACCCATAAAAGGAATAAAGCTCTTCCGAAATCCCAAAAAGAAAAAGGGAGAAAAAGAAACAACGCTTTYAATTTTCTTGAATAAAGAACAATAAAATGCGGCTATAATCATTTAAAAATATATACGATACCAATTTTTAARGTGCTTGTGATAATTTTTAAATCTATTACTAATTTTCCATATAAAATTTACTCCATAATTCAAATCATGCAAAAATAAGTATATATTGTTTTTTCCTTTCAAGGGCCGATGCACAAATTTCAAAGAGTAACTTAGAATATAAGCATTGTCAAAAATCAATTATTAAGAACAATTGCTATATATATTTCGTCCACATACCTATATTCAGTACCATGACGGAATATGGCAAAATATTTATCTTACATTGTTGGTATGAGTTGTCCGAAGCCAGCAGTTACATATAGGCCACTTGAAGTTGCTTAACTCTCATGTAGTAGGATATAAAGTTTCATTAGGATAGAGACAAGAGAAGGAAAGACTACCATATATAGGAGGCAATCTATGATTAGGTTTTAAAATTGATTTTCGTATTTACGCATACAAATAATACTGTTTTAATATGGGTTTCGATTCTTTTAATAAATCTTCTAATGGCCTTTTTATTATACGAGTCTATAATTCTAATAACTATTTTAGATTATASACACACGYTCCTAAGAACTGCTGACTGAAAGTGTGTCGTGTGGAGATGTTGAGAAGGAATTATAACACTCGCATTCAAGATCTTCAAATCCCCAAAACTCTTGTTGCTCTTCTTCTTCTCCCTCTGGCATCTTCCATCTTTCCTCTTCAATTTCCTTTTGTTCCATCATTATCTCCAATACCTGCGAGTGTAGTTCATGTGATGAGTACCCAAAAGTTCAGGTTTTGAATTCACGTTTGCACAATAAGGGCATAAAAAGGTTAGAGATCTTTTAATCACTTCCGGCTATAATCCGGCTGTAATCAAAGTAAGATGCGTTTCCTATGCTTGTATTACTAAAAAAGGCAAAAGAGTTTCCAATTTAATCATCTCAAGGTGTGGAGAACGGATAATAGATGTTGTTTTCAAGTAAGGATGAAGCAGAATGACCCACAAATTTACTAGCAAGCGTTGGCTCCTTCATTTGTCATGGAGCAGCCCTATTCTAATCACAGGGGGAGGGTCATATCTTAATGTCAATTACAGCAAGAAAGATTATGGTTTGGTGGGATATATCATTCGACATAATCATCAAGAAATGGTCGAAAGCAAGCTTAAGCTAATTAATCAACACCAAAACAAGGACTAAATCCTAGTTTAAGGCTTAAAAAATGACAATTAACTTAGTAACATTTCTAATAGATTAAGACATTAATAAAGTAATTAGAAACTTATCAAAGAAATCCCTGTTAGGCAGGTCAACTGTGTATGGTACTTGTCTGATTCATCAACTCATTCTCTCAATCAATACTTTGCCTCATGAATATGATAATTTGTGGTCCTTATCAAGAAAACTTGCATCGTTTACCTTATTCGAGAAAAAGGCTAATGTGGTATCGTTTTTTACTATGAGAATACATGAACTAGTAAACCTGACCATAGGAGTTTCCTCGGTAAAAAAACTTGCATGTGGTGAATTGCCAAAGAGGTAGAGTAGAGCATTATAGTAATAAGAAATGTGCAATCATGCAAAAGGGTGTGTATAATGTAGAAGATAATAAGTTCAAGACAGCTTAGGGTGGATTCAGTAAGCATTGATAGATGATCAAGAACAAGACAAGAGCGAGTGATCACAATCATATTTTTCTAAAGCAAGTTGGGAGGTCTATGATGGATGATTAAGGCAAATATATCTTGGAAAAGATCAAGAAAACAAGTTAATTAGGTTACTGTTTAGTTACCTCACTCATTGTCGGACGCCAAATGGAAGAAGCTCGAATGCAAAGAGAGGCTGTAAAGGCTAGTCTGTGGAGCTGTTTAATATCGTAGACCCCTCCAAGTCTTGGATCTACCACCATTTCTATCTCCCCACGGTTCARTATAGGTTTGGCCTATCGAAGTCACAGAAATCCAAGGTTAAATGGTTGTTCACCAGTAGATTTAAATGATGAAAATAAAGAATTTGCTACGAATTTGTACCCAGCTATGTAAGCTTTGGTAAGAACCATCTACTGGTTTCTTCCCAGATATAAGCTCCAGTAAAAGGACTCCAAATGCAAACACATCTGTCTTCTCATCGACAACCCCGTGCATGAAATACTCTGGTGCCAAGTGCCTGTATAATATGCAAGAAAGAAGAACAAATCTTGTTAACATATGACTAATTTGCAGTTTCTGGAAAAGTAATTATGAAGAAGCAGGAAGATTGTGTACCCAAATGTTCCTTCAATCGGAACAATAGAGTGATGAGTCCATTGAGATGGAAGCCATTTTGCAAGCCCAAAATCAGATATCTATCACATAAAAGAAGAATCTTTTAGAATTGTAATGAGGGTCAASAAATGAAGAAAAACTAGAATGGTACCTGTGGTTCAAATTCTGCAGTCAATAGAACGTTTGAAGCTTTGATGTCTCGATGAATTATTCTTCTGGGACAGCTTTTGTGCAAGTAATGGAGGCCTTTAGCAGTTCCAACTGCAATCTTATGCCTTGTTTTCCATGGCATGACAGGCGATTTTTCATCTAGACAGACGGAAGATTTGGTAAAGTTACAAATTCAAGATTTATGGAGAATGAAGAACAAAGCATAATCGCTTTTCTTTTTCTGATTTGTGCTTTAGACAGACCATGGAGAAGAGAACCGACAGAGCCTTTGGAGGAGAACTGGAAAATGAGGTAAAGTCCATTGTCGACACAACATCCGAGCAGTGCTGTCACATTTGAATGACAAACATGACCAAGAGTTCCAATTTCTGTCAAAAATTCCTTTTCTTTCCTCTCATCATTTGATACTTTAGTCAGCATTTTGACAGCAATTGCCTGACCATCTTCTAATACTCCTCTGTAAACCTCTGCATATCCTCCTTTTCCGACCATATTMTCTGTTAAACAGAAAGCCAAATTTTCAACATTTTCCGACAACCGGAAGATAAAACAGATTGTGTTAAGAGGAAGCAAGAAAAGAAAGAGATGATGGTACTGAGAAAGAACACCTGGGCTAAAACCATTTGTGGCATCAAAGAGTTCCTGGTAGGAGAAGCATTTCCAAGTGGGTTTTTGAAAAGGTTCTCTTGTTGAAGCAGATTCTACAATTTCCTTGCTATTTTCTTCAGCACATTCACAGCCTTTAGGAAGTTCTTCATCAAAACTCTGACGCTTAAGAGAAAACAGCCTCTTGAAGCTTGCTGTTCGAATATACTTCATTTCAGCTAAACTTTTTGTTGCTATATCCAGAAAAGAATCAAGACGAAGAAAGTACACTGCAGAAGGGAATGGAAGCAATGGACCAGAAAACAAGCCGGAGCAGTGCCTGCAGGTCTAGAGGAAGACCCTTGCATATACAGAGCCTATCTTGTTGTCATGTGAGAGGTTTAAGGAGACAATGTTCAGAAGAAAGAGTCAAAGTAAGTCTCTTTGTCATTTATRTTATAGATTGCTGCTGCCTGCTACTCATATGGTCTTGAGAGTCTTAAGGGAATCAATAAGATGAAGACATTCGAAGGATTGTTACTGCAAATATGAATCGAGAAATGATAATCATGAAGAAAATTAGCATACAAATAGAGTAAAGATATATCTTAATCAAGATTATATGTTGAAATTTGAAAAAAAACGAAATGATTAAGAGACTTTTGTCTTGTTATATAGGTTCTTTCGACTCGAACCGAAATACTTGAAGCCAAAGGTTAAAGATACCCGTGGTTCAAATCAGGCAATGAAATGATTGAGGGATCAGTTGGACAAAAGGTAATAGCTAACAAAATGTCTAATGGGGTCAAGCCAGACTTGAACCCTCCACCGTAGGGTCTCGAGTTTATGAACCATCAAGATTCAAGATTTGCATAGGAATTTACTAAAGTACTACATTAAAGGCAACATGCATCGAATATAACATTCAATTCTTTGGTTGGTTCAATGGGGCTTCCTAGAATGAATACTGATTGGTGAGTTCGGGTTAGACTTTTCATGTTTCTGCAGGCCATTTTGCAGGTAGGTGAATGTTTGGAGATTTTCTTACCATTTAATTCCAAAACCAACCACATCCAACAAAGCCAATGCCCTCTACCCAACAAATGAAAAGGGAAAAAGTTATTGGTATACTGCTTCTTTACTTGCCTTCTTTCAGTCAAGTAATTTACTGCATTTTCTTGATTCTTGTAATATAGATGCTTTGGATTCTTTTACCTAAGAAAAGTTTGAACATCTAATAACAACAAAGTTGAACCCCTTGGAGTTAGCATATGAATATATAGGTATTGGCTTTTCTCACAAGAAGGTTAAAGATTGAAACACTTAATAATCAAAACCTTTCCTAYTATTTGAGGAAAGCTTCAACAGCGATTTTAAACTTCTTATCACTTTAAGTTGCTATCGTTTGTTAACTTTTSTTCATATGAATTTCATCCTAATTTGATACTTTTCTTAGAGTCGTGTCGACTTTTGACCAAGTAAAAGAGCTAAAGATTTTGAAAATTTGTAACATATTATTGGATGAGTGAATAATGTGTATTGATGAAGAGTAAAAATTTATTGCTTCATCTAAAGCACTGTACTTTGATTTCTTGTGTTYRATAGGATGTACACAAGATTCTTTATAGGTTTTGGACTTTTGTAAGCCTCGGATACCTAGCCCTATTTTGGCAACTGGGACAGGCCAAACTACAAATTAATTAACCATGAACAATGGCAATACAAATCAAAGGCCACTAAAGAGTTAAAAGAGTTTGTTTACATGAAAGAGGTCTGAAGGATTAAAGGAAAGGTAATGAGATGGATTTTTAGCATTTGGATTAACTTTTATAAAGAGAAAGGAAGGAAAACTAAAGGAATAGAGGGAAYGAGCTTAGGTGAAACAGTTTAAATGGGTTTTCTGATAAGAAATGGACGGAAACGAAGGAKAAGGAATAGAGGGATTGAGTTTAGTTAAAAGGGTTTGAATGGATTTCTGAAGARAAGTGAACAGGATCGAAAGAAAAGGGATTAAAGGGACTAAGTTCAAGTAAAAGGGTTCGAGCAATTTTCTATCCAAAAGTGAACGGAAATGAACGAAGCGATTGAGTTCAATTAAAAAGAGTTCAACTAAGTTTTGATCAAAAGTGAACAGAAAGGAAGGAGGGGGAAATCAGTTTTGAATAGATACTCCAATTTAAGATGCTCATACTAACATAAAAATAGGGATAAATATGTAATTAGCATCTCATCCTTCTCTTCATTCCTATCAATTATTCAAACGGGATAAATATCTAATCCTCTCATCCTTCCTCCTCTCTACTCCACTTTCCTTTCCTGTCCTTTTCTCTCAATCCAAATATAGTGTAATAATCTTCTGTAAATAATGTTTTCTTCCCAAATTTGATGCTTTCAAAGGGACAACCTAAGCTAGTGATGCATGTGAGAGGAGGACATAGGTTCCTAAAACCATTGTGGACAAAATTAATGACAAATGGACTATATGCATCTTTGGTCTATTAATGTCTACWAGAACCTTGCTAAATGTTCCATATGTTTTACTGCTGCTTCTAAAGCTATAAAAAGCTAAAGCATTATTGCGCTCTCATTTTCAAAATATAAGTTATATTTAGATACAAATAAATATATATTAAGGCAGTATAAAATTAAATTGAATTTAAATTCTTATTAGATAATCCTAAGTCTAATAAGGATGTACCGTTCTCGATAAAAGCAAAAAAAAAAGAAAAAGAAAAAAGTTTACAAACAATGTAGGAGAATGAAGATATATTCTCTTGGTACCACCAAACTCTGGATTCTTACACGACAATCAGCCTAGAAAGAAGAAGTCTAAACTATGTTAAAGTACAAACAACAATGACTTTTATGTTTGCTATAAGGCCATTACCACTTTTATGGCAACATTGTGTCATTGACCATCCCAATTAAAGATAACCTCAACAAGGACAAGAAGAGCATTTAGAGGGGAAAAAAAACTCAGGTTGTGAAAGATTTGAAATTATTCTATTAATTTTAAAAATAATTAACTTTTGAATGAAGCTTCATTTTGAACTTACATCGTACTGTTATCACACGCTAGTATCATTAACGTTCTCTCCTCTTACTCAGTTATTTCTCATCTCCTCTTGAGCTAAATCAAGTTTGACCTCGAACGATATTTTAATATGCCCAATTCGGCTCTACTCATTTACCCTTATGCCTTTCCCCACTTCCAAACTTGTGCCGTTCCCCTTAGGTTTTGTTAGGCAAAGATGGTAAAGAGTTGGAAGAGAAAGCTAATAATCTCAATGACTACATGCCATTGTCCATCAATGGTGGACAAGGAAGCCTTGGTAGGAGTTGTTGGGCCTTTACTAGTCTGTTTTTGTAGTTAATGTTGTAGTGGATCAGGCAAATGGAATTCCCATTATAGCAATATGGGTCAGAATGTCCAAAATTACTATGGGCCTTCACTGCCACATTTAAAAACTTCTCCAGGGCAAACTTAGCATACTAATTGTAAGTAATTATGTATGTTGAATATTTGATTCTTTTATAATCATATAACTTTTGTAAAGAATATTTGTGATTCGATTAGTCTCGCAAGTTATAATATTCGTTGGCTAACTTTCTGACGTGTATCTAGTCGATATCTAGGAGCGGGAACTCCATCTAATATGAATATTTGATATGGTTGTAGATTGAATAGGAAAATTAAATGAAAAAACCTCGATATTTGAGGGGTCTAAGTGTAAATTTCTAAACCCAAGGAGGCTGAATGTTATTACAAGATACCATAAGGGTGGTTTTGAGTATAATTTTCTTTCAWAAGATAAGTTTGAAACCCCATTAAAACCCTCGCCTGAAAAAGCCCGTCGCCAATTCTTCTCTCGCCGCTGCCCACCATGAGCGGCCGCGCTCGTGATCGTGAGCGCGAGAGGGATAGAGATAGAGAGAGGGATAGGGATAGGGACCGCGACTACGGGGATAGGGATCGTGAACGTGACAGAGATCGAGATCGGGAACGCGAACGGGACCGGAGGAGAGATCGTGATGAACGTGACCGTGACCGGAAAAAAAGCAAGCGGTCACGTTCCCGTTCTCGCACACCTGACCGGACCAGAGCTCGACACACCCGTTCCGGAACGCGCTCACCATCAGCTGACCGCCACCGCTCCCGTTCCTATTCCCCTGATCGCCACCACCGTCATCACCGCCGTCACCACCGTTCTCCAAGTGCCGAGAGCCCTCCACGTAAACGCCGAAAAGATGATGGYGAGAAAGATAAGGACCTTCAGCGGGCTTCTGTGGTTGCGGACTTTGTTGATGGGATTGCAAAAGAGCAACAGAAGAAGCAGAAGGATCGTGGTGACGGAAAGAATGCAGTAGAAGGGGGGGAGGAGAACAATGATAACGATGATAATGAGATGATGGATGAGGATGAGATGGAGATGATGAAGAAATTGGGGATACCAGTAGGGTTTGATTCGACAAAAGGGAAGCCAGTGGCGGGGAATGACGTGGGTGCGGTGAGAAAGGTTACCAAACGTCAGCCACGGCAGTATATGAATCGCCGCGGTGGATTTAATAGGCCCTTGCCTCTAGAACGTAATCGTTGAGTTTAACCTTAAGGTTAGACACTTAAGCTGCTTGCATTACAGCACCTCTATCCACTTATTATGTGTCTAATGTTTATTTAATGGAATTACAAGGATTATAATGTGGCAGTTTCAGTGACTGGTGCTTTTGTATATGTTGAATTACATACTTACTTTGGCAATTTGGGCTTTTCTTTCTTGAGTTTTTATTATTCCTGGGTCTTGGAAGACTGGGATTTGTAATAGTTCGGCGATTCAATTTTTATGCCTAATTTTGAGTCAGGTGGGTTAGGTTTATGAAATAAGTGCTGGAATATTCTGCTCTATCTAATGTTATGCTAGCATCTTTGTCAGAAAAGTAGAGTGATCCCAGAATTTGTGGCACTGTGTGCAATTTCCTTTGACTAGACTCTAGAGAGGAATGGTCCTTCCAGATTGATGTCAACATTTCCTCGAATTATCTCAAAATATATGGTCACTTTCTTAATATAGACCTGATTTTTGTCCAAATTTCCATCATTTGCCTCATTTAGAAAGAAGAGGATATTGACACTCTTAGTAGGAATTGATCCCATAACAGGTTATTTAAGAGTAAGATTGTGCATGTTAGATGTTTGAGTGCTCTCCTAAATTCACCGAGTCAGCTGTTGAAATTTAATTTGGTATGTCGGAGTATTTCTTAGTAGTTTTGAGATTTTTTTTGGAGAACTTGAAAGCTTTAGATTGGTTTAATTTGTAAGGACTCCATGGCAGATGTCAAGTGCGAATCAACATTTTTTATACTTCCTTTGAGAATTTTGTGCAAACAAAGTACTTTCTTTGTTTGCGCATATTACTTTGCTTGTCCATTACGCTTTCCATTGAGGGTGGCATTTAAAATTAGATGCTTAGGTGGCTTTGAAATAAGAAGATTGTGGAGAGGAAGTATCTAGAGTTTAGTGTCTATGCATGGGAAAATGAGTTTGCAACTCTGGTAGATATATCGATTGATAATGATTCTGAATCCAAATTTGGATACGCCTTTGCCTCAAACTGTAACATTGTATATTACTTTGAATTCTACTTGGTTATTTGTGGCTTTTGATGCTTTAAAATCTTTGCGGGGTCTAACTCTCCTGTGATTGTTTCTTATGATCATTCTGAATACTGTGAAATTAAATATTGCCATTTTGTCCTGATTAGTTGTTTTTGTGATCTTACAGATGGCTGTGCACTGGTTGTACAAGGTTTAGTATGGATTTTTGCTTCGTATAACTGGGATAACTATGATGTAAGTGATGTAATATTTTCTTTCAATTGTTTTTTTGAGGATGCAATCTGTAATATTTCCCCTGAAYTACCACTAGTGTGGGACTTCCTTAATGATGTGCTTTCCTTGATGTAGTGTCTTTTTCCTCAGTGTAAACACCTCATGATCTTTTAACAGTCGACCCACATTTTAGCAAAAGGTTATATTGCTCTTTATTTAGGTGTCACCCTGCATTGTTTTCTAGCGGTCATTGTTATGCCGTTATGTAGGTTATCTATTTTGATTATTATTCTTTGTCCTTAATCTTTTTTTTACTATTAAATGTGGTTGAGATTACCGTATGGCACTTTGTCAAAAGAATCAGAAAACTTCCTTACGCCACCTTTCGTTATGATGACAAAAGTTGAAGTACTGAAACATTTCATTTCTTCTTTTAATTGTTATATCAAAATTGTTGTCATTGTTATCTCTGCTATTGTAATTGCTTGTTTAACATTGGAGATGCGGATGTTGTAAAGGTGACACTACATATTTGTTTTTTTCTTTTTTGAGGAGTTCTAGCAGGTATCTAAGTTTGGGAATTAGTAATGTCCCCTTGGAAAGCTTGGTATTTCTCATGATATGTAGCCAACTATTTAGGGGTCACATTCGTTTTTATCTATTTGTCTAGCAGATACATGTGCAATAATAGAGACACATCATGGAGAAATTGGAAAGAGAGTTTCGGTTTAGATGCTCTTGATGTCTTCATGGGGGGAAGTCAATCATGCTTCATTTATTTGCTGGTTACCGAAAGTCTGTTTTGATTCTTGTATTGAAGCTGTTAAAGTCCAATAATTTTTCCCGCTGGCTGACTGCTTGCCAGGCTTCTAATTTGGGCTTTCCGGTGGAGCTCTTCTTAGTTTATTTTTATCTAAAAAGATGCTTGAAACCWGCCATTCAAAGATGGAAAAGGATGAATTCTATTATGGCTCTCATTTTCTTCTTTGGGAATATGATTGTTGCTTTTGTTGACTAGTGGTAATGAGAAGTTTGTTAATTCCCATGTCATCAATCTTTGGGACTGGGCTTCCCCCCCCCCCCCCCCCCCCCCTTTTTTTTTTTTTTTTTTTTGTGTGTGTGTGGAATTAGATGGTGTCCAGTATGTGAATTGGTTGTCTTGTTGTTTCCAAGTTGAACATAGTTGTTTTGACGTTCTTAGAATAAAACWTTTCATAAAGAACAGGATAAAAACTAGGTAATGGGTAAATGACGAACAACAGGAGTTGTTTGCATAATTTGCTCTTTGGATGTAAGGCAGGTTGGAACTAGAAAGAGCTATTTCTGCTGAAGACCTCAATGGTTTGCTTTTAAATCCAGGAGAAAGCTGAGGGTCTACTCTTTCTCTACCATTGTAGGCGAAGGACCTGATGGGTCTGTCTCTCTCCGAAAATGACTACTGGCATTTTGGATCGTAGCATGTTGAATTTGATAGGGGATGGATCCCATATCAAGCTAAAGGCTAATGAAGAACAAACAGGACTGAACGACAACTGATCCCTGGAAGGAGCGACGCACGGTCAAACATTGAGAGACATTAAGCTATGACGTTGGTTTGATTTGTCTACAGTGGATTCTGAAAGATAATATGAAATTTGGAAGGGGAAAATAAGTTTAAAGCATCAGTTTACCTGAGTAGGCTACTTTGCATCCATTTATTATCTATCTGATGAAACAAATACTTGAGCATAATTTATGCGACATAGACACAGTAGGATCCTCGATCATTGTTAGACAAGTCTGCCGTCTGTGTTCTTTAATTATTTTCTAGTGAATATCACAAAATTTCGGTTAAACCAATTTATTCCTGCCAAGGAGGGCGAAACGAGAAAATAAAGCACAGAGACTAGGCTCTGAATAGAAGCTGTATAACGCGTTGGTGCTGAGGAGAGGGCAGCAGGGCTGGTGGGTTGTGATGCAGAATGGAACCATAAGAAGAACGGTGGTGCTTAAGAGGAGGTGGTGGCACTGCTGGTGGTAGGTTTTTGAATCACGAAAGCCATGCACTGCACCTGTTTGATGTTGTCAAATGCCAAGCAGCGAATATAAGCATTCGTATATGCCTTTTTGCACTCCTGAATTTCACTGAGAACTTGAGCAGGATCGCTACAACCGAACATCGGCAGCTTCCACAGGGTCCAATACCTCCCATCATAGTAGCCGGGCATCGTACCGTTTTCCCTGTGCACAAAACCCTCCTTATGGGAATCAAGACACTTGTCATTTTCAAGTTGTCTTAAAGATTGTGAAAAAAAATGATGAATAGTGCTTTATAAGAAGTAATGATTGAGAAAATACAGTGATTTCAATATAGATGAGTGATTTAGATCTTTTAGTATTTTTTTTTTTTTAGTACATTCTTGAGTATATAAACCAAAGTACAAAAGCATACGTTACTTTAATCTTGATGTGTTCACTCATATTTCTCTACGTGAATCGTACGAATAATGATTGATGTACTAGGAATCCATGAATCATATATGATAATGATTACTGGTTTTTAATTTCAAGAAAATAAATACTATAAAAAACTTCTAGAGGCTACCTACAGCATCAAACTCAAGACATGGGATCCATCCTTTCTTGAGCATGTAATCGATCTCCTTAGCAATTGATTCATCCGAGAGCGGTGGAAGGTACGACAGTGTCTCAAACTTCCTGTTCGCTATTGGGTTCCATGTCTGCACCAATCAAACACATTTGTATCAAAGTGAACTCAATCTGTGTCTATGTGCCTATGTATATGAATCTATATCAGAAGCTGACCTTCATGCAGTGAACTCTGGATCCACTGCTGATGGTTTTCCTGGTCCATGCAAGAGTGTTCTTAGCAGGAGCAAGAAGAAGCTCRGGGCACMTTGGTCTCAGGCCAACATASCTCGAGCCAGAAACAGGAATAGCCGAGAGATATGCAGCAGACATGTTTTGAAGCTTGTGAAAAGATGGAGAAACCGATCTTCAAGAGGTATATAGAGAGGGTTGCTCTTGTTTTGGTTGTGGATAGGAGCAAAGGTCTGAGTGATGAACGAAACAAAAAACTGTTACTGTTTAGAGTAAAAGACAAAGAAGAATGGCGTAGGAATCATGGGCTGAGGTAGTGAGGTAAGGTCAGTTGAGGGAGAAGGTGATGCAGAGCAGCCGACGGAGGCACCAAGGTGGTCTTAGAGTTGGTTTCATCACCATCTGCTGCCTCCATTTGCCCAAGGGGTTGCAAATCACAAGCAATGACTAATGTAACTTTTGTCGGGAAAACCCACTTCTATTCACTTCAATTGAGCCATGAACAGTATAGCTCCCGGAAGCAATGCGATAAAGATGGTCCTCTTGTTCCTTCGTTAGCGGCTAGAGGGGACATGTCATGATATTTCCATTTTTGTCTAACTTTTAGGTTAAATGACAAATTCTTTATTCCAAATATTGATATCTGAAGATGAGACTTAGAACTTTTATAATTGGGTTGATTGAAATTTAAAAGTATTTATTTAATAAGGGATTTGTCTTTTTTAAATARAAAGAYATGTTTATTCAATTTATCGTTGAGATTAAAAAACRCAATCTAACAGTTGATATATTCGTCAAGTAACTTTTGAAATACTATAAATAGGTTTCTTGCAAAATTGTAAAACTCATTGATTTTTTTCTCCATTCTATCATCTCTCTTTCGTTTTAACTTTAATAGGCATTTCTTATACATTTTTTTTTTTTTAGAGTCTTGTTCTTTTCATCTTTAAGAGAATACAAAATATTTTTTGATTCTATATTTCTCGTGATTTAAAGTGCTTCTATTATGAGAATGAATAATTGTATTTTATGAAGCGATGCTCAGCAAATTTGTCTTTAAGGATAGAAAGTAAATCTCTCGYCTCAATTCATTAATATATTATAAATTATTGATTTATTCATCATTTTTTAYACTTTTTTATAATAAAATATATTTACACGTTATAATTGTATATTATATTARGTTCAACGGATTTAACCTTTTTTCATGAAAGCTCATCAGTCTTGTCAAGATGTTAGTGGCGTGGACTAGGTACTTCTTTTGCTTTTAAAAGAATCATTAGGAAATTCACGAAAGTTACTATTTCAAGAAGTACCTCATCGACACCATAACTTCCGTACKGGRTAATGATCTTGCATCGTGAAGCATATGGTTAGATTTTGCTGGTAAAGGTTCACAATCCCTTATCATGGAAGCACGTTTACCAGTTTTTTGCTCAAATAGTACTAGAAGAAACGACTCTTTACCTAATCCCAGCATGATGCACGGACTGAACATGACCCTATAGTTAGAAAGTGGACACAAAGAGAGCTCAAAAGTGTCACTTGAAAGCAGTAAGTAACCCTCTATGGTTGGTTTGATTCTTCTATATAATGTGAGATCTTTTCACTTGCCATTGCATGCACCCTTTGATCTCGGACATCTCACATCAACATTGAAGAAAGATAGAGATCTCCAATGGCTTCATTCATCAACAAGGAACACGCTCAGGTACTCTTTTCTTGATTATCTTCTTTTGAGTATATTCTAGTCTTATTGCTATTTATAATGCATTTATATAATATCGAGTAAACATACTCAAATTTTTTAGAAGAAACTTACYGATGAAGAAAGTTATATCATTAATTTTAACCTTCTAATGGGATTTTGTAGCAGGTGATTTTTGAAGAAAGTAAAGATGTGAGAAAGGTTACTWTAAACAGACCAGAGCAATTAAATTGTCTTAATTATGAAATGGTATACCTTCTTACTTGTTTCCTGCAAAAGTGGATGGTAAGCCCTAGTTTTTCTTTTGCTAACTAATAGGCTATTATTGTTACATTTCATGCWTAGATTTCCCAAATGTTGAAGATGATGAGGGTTTATGAGACAGATCCATCCGTCAAACTTGTTATTTTAAAGGTAATTCTCAGAGTGAGTTCTTGATATAGCTTCTCAAGTTCTAAACCTTTTGGCTATTTCATTTCCTTATGTATCCTCTTTGAATAGGGAAACGGAAGAGCATTTTGCTCTGGTGGTGATGTTAAGGCTACAATCAGTTCTATGATTCAAGGTAAATGAAAAGTACTAGGTGGAATTTCCCCCAACCTAATTGAAATAAAGAAGTTAAGAAAGAAACCCCTTCAAGAAAGATGTAAGTAAACCTAACTTTTTCAGTATGAAGAAAATTTATATGCATACAGTACAAATTATCAATGTTTGTCGGTAGTATAAACATGGTCATTCTCAATAGTCAAGTCTGAAGATTTGTTAGGAAAGGGGGACCAAAATAATAAGCAACAGAAACTCTCACAACTCTTACATTGTAACCACAAGCTCTTACAATTTATTATATAAACGAGTGCAACAAAAAACTTAATTCTAGTTAGGCAACATGAAAACCCAATTCCTTCACTACCATCATAGCCTCCATCTTTTCTTATAAATTATGTCTCATCACTTGCCACGAACTTTCGAGTTGAGTCAAACAGAACCAAATACCTCCCCAATGTTATGTTTTTTTTGTGTTTTAGGGTTCCAAGTTTGGGACACAAACACCTCCTCAATGTTATGCTTTTGGCATTTTAGGACATTGGAGCTTTGGTGCAACCTTTATCAGGAAACAACTCACCTTAGACTACATAGTTGGAACCTACAAGAAGCCAGTGGTGAGATGCTATTAGTTGGCATTTTCCACTTGTGTTCGATTTAAACATTTGCACTAACTCAAAAACCAATCTAACTTCTGTATCTTTTTCTCATTTAGGTTTCAATCCTAGATGGGATTCTAATGGGAGGGGGAGCTGGTTTATCGATGCATACCCCTTTAAGGATTGTCACTGAGAACACTGTATCTTTATCCTAATCTTCTTCACTTTTAGAAGACTTTACTCTTTCTGAGTCTTACATTTTAATGGACAATTTGCATTTGAAACTTGAACAGATATTTTCGATGCCAGAAGCTTCTTTTGGAGCTTTTCCAGATTGTGGTGCATCTCATTTCCTTTCTAGGCTTCCAGGCTTCTTTGGTAAACTGAAACTGCYCATCATGTTATGATCAAAATGGCAGAAATCTTTGACTTGAGACCTGTAATTTTTGCCGTATAACATAGTAAACAATGACTTCTTGGTATTGAATTTTGCCAAACCATAGGAGAATATATAGGGCTGACTGGGGCATACTTGGATGGGACGGAGATGCTTGCATGCGGCCTTGTAACCCATTTTGTTCTTTCTAAGGTTATTCAAGAAACTAACTACTAATGCCACTTAAACAGGTTATTTATTTCTACATTTTAACTAGTTTTGGCGGACTCAAATGCTAACTCTATGGCATGATTTGGATTACATTAGGATCTTGGAGTTATCGAAGATGCACTTGCTAAGTTGGTAGAATCTGGATCTGGGGAAGTGCCCAACATTTTCAAGACTGTCAACAAATTTGCCCACCAAATACAGCTTAAGAAAGATAGTCCGTGTAGCAGGTAAGTCATTAGGGTGTCTGCAAGGTGTTCATTTACCTAAATAAGATGGCTACGTTGACCACCTCTGTTTGATGTGTTGCATATATCTAACACTCTTCTCACCTTTTAAGGCCACCAAATTGCTTATCTGCATATGTTTACTTCTACAATTTGTGGTATCCTTTATGAGTTCTAGCTAGAATCTTGGCCACTACTTTGAGCTATGCTGCCTATATGTCATCTATCCATCTTGTAGAAGTTGCATCTTATTCAACTTATGGCATCAATTTTGATGATTACTTTTCTATCTTCTAACTAAATCAAGAACATGTAAATGTAGRTTGGAGGTCATAAACAAATGCTTCTCAGCAGACACAGTGGAAGAAATATTGTCTTCTTTGGTATGTTCATGAGAAAAGTAAAGGCAGCCCTGTTGTACTAGTCAATATATGAACATAATCATTCATTTTTCTCATTTTTCTTGTTTTAGGAGAAGGCAGCTGCAGAAAATGAAGAGAAGTGGATAATTGATGCTATTAGGTCAATGAAATCTGTTTCTCCAACAAGTCTCAAGCTTTTTCTGAGGCTGGTATATATATAGAACCGATAATTTATCACTAATCTCATGTTACATACATTTGTTTCTCTAATGATTTAGTTTACTCGAGTTCTTTTGATGGATGAATAGATTAGAGAAGGGCGTAACCAAGATCTAGAAAAATGTCTTGTTTCCGAATTCAGGGTTTTCTGTCATGCGGTTCGGAGAACAGTAGGAAACGATGCCATTGAGGTATGCATATATAGGGTTAACAAAACCCTTTATTTGTATTGATATTATAATGTTTTCCTTCAAATTTTCCAGTTAGCTAATATGGATGCAAATGTTCTGCAGGGTGMCAGAGCCATGTTTCTTGATAAAGATAAGAAACCGCAGGTATGTACATGCTCTTCTTATACAAAGATTCAAGATCACTAATATTGTCATTCGAACACATGAACGGCTGACGCATCTTAAACTATACCATATACATCGCACGCATACCATATAGTGTATTTCATTTTGTGGATCCTCATGGTGAGTACATCCTAGATTCTATAATAGGTGTACCATGTCATAGTATATATGCACATTGCATGGTGTACGTAAAGTCAGGTKTATCAACTTTACCATGATATTATTGGCTTCAGATGTTGTGCAGTCTTCATTGTAATCGACAACTTAGTTATGGCATTTTGTCTTTTGGACAGAATCAACTAATTCCATCTGCCCTTGTTTTTCTTTTTCTTTCTTGCGCTTAAGCAGTGGATGCCTTCAAAACTAGAGCTAGTAAGCAGAGAGATGGTGGAAACATATTTTTCTGAGGTTGAAGATGATGATGATTGGGAACCTTTACAACTTCCTGCAAGAGACTCTCGTGGCGTACCTGTTTTATCAAAACTCTAATCCATCTTCATGCGTTTTGTTCACTTCCACATTCTTGTGCCAGTCCAGCACCAGGATCTTGTGCCCATCAGAAAGAATCTGTTCAATTTTCKGTCATGTAACGTACCTTAATCATGTAACTATATTCTTAGTTCTTTGTCGAAGCTGACCGATAACAGTCCTTGCTATGAGGATGACCTATTTCATGATTCAAAATAATCTGGATGTTGATGAATGCAGATTTATGAATGAGAACGGAGCTCCTATAAAACAAATGAGGTTTAGTTACATGACTTATATATAGGATATAGAATGGGGGTATCCTAATGATCCAGTAAGAAGTCTAATGAACAATCATAAAATGTTTATGATGTCAAAAGAATTAATCTAATAACTAAACCTTCTCCGAACTTGAGTTCAAGACGATGAAGCATTGGAGAATCCTTTTGACTCCCTCAATGCCAAAGCTTCAAGCAGAACCCAGCTGGGACAATAGTAGATTTTTKGTTGGAAATAACATCTGAGAAGGTGTCAATAAGCTGTCCGGCAAGTGATTCTGGATCTTCAAKAAAAGTGTCAACAAACACCTTGACAACTCTCACCTCCTGTGGTGTGGCTCTCAAGCTGTACCAAGTAAGAAACTTCTGCCTAAACCCGGTCTCAATATGGCCATCACACTCCAACCACCTGATCACCTTCACATAATACTGGAAATCTTTGTCATCTACTGTGGATTCCTCATCCCGTCTTTCTGCACATCTCTTCTTTGATGAGCTACCAGCCTGAGGCTCCTTCCCGGATCGATTATCAAGGTCCCTGCTGACAAGTTTAGGTCTGCTCCTTTGGAGCCCATCCTTCAGGTTGTCAACTTTGCTTGGAGTAATCGGCAAGACAGCTTCCGAAATACCAAGATACGGGACACACTCTTTGCCAGTCGGCAGAGTATTTGATTCATTTTCTGTGCTTGTGTCCTCAGTCATTTGTGCATCTGGAGGATGCTTGCTCTCGAGATTTGCAGCATCAGTATCTGGTTTAGAACTAATTTTCCCCATGCTGTGTTCCTCATCCAACGGGGATATTGTATCTTCAGTGATTCCTCTTTCAATTTTGTTAGTGTAGCCATTAAATAAATTTGCAGGAGAAACTTTCCCAGGGCTATTGCACTGACCAAGGTAGTCATTCCCTCTGGCCTCCTCATCATTGCTGCAGGGAACAACATTATTAGTTTCATCTTCTACTGAGGAAGGATTAGAAAGGCTACTACAGTTYGTCGCTGGACTTTCACTTCTTTCAACTTCCATGCTTTTTGAGTTTGGATTTAACTCTTGAATCCCAGTACAAGCTGTTCGAAAGTGAATTTCGCTCATTCCTAACTCTCTGTTACTATCAAGGGATACAACCTTGAGAATATAATCCGTATCTGGGATTAGTCCCGAYAGGAGAAACTTRGTACTTGGTGCGAACAGAGTACAGGTAGGTTCTGAAGGATAGTTCAACTCATCTGCTTTGCGATGCCATAAGGTATAACCAACTACATTCCCCAAAGCTGAATCTTCAAAACCCAAAGTCACAGTAACAGATGAATCGCAAACATCTTCAACTGTAATAGGTTTAACAGCAATCAAATTGTCAACTACAAAAAGCAAGCAAAAAGAAATTGTTAAGAGCTTTCCTTCACCAGATTGAAGAACTTGAAGGTCAAAACAAGCAGAAAAGTGKAATCATATCATAAATGGCTCGGGTTGGATTGACCTGGCTTTTGCCGGCCTCCGCAAARGAGTGCAGTGAGATAAAATARAACCAGATAATCTCTATTCATGGTAAGCACCTCCACCCAGATCATGGAAGTTCTAATAAAACATACTTTAAAAATGAGGCAAATTTTGCATGCGGAAAAGTGGAATCATGTCAAAATGGTCCTCGGGTTGGATGACTGGCTTGGGGGCGGCTCCCGACGAGTTAGGGGAAAGGAAGAAGTAACATGGAAATGAAGGTTAACGAGCTATGTCATTTAACAGGAACAAACTCTTTGGAAAGAGTGCAGTGAGATAAGAATAGAACCACCAGTATCTCTATTTGCGTAGGCAGCACAGTAATGGAGATCTATAACATCACTTTAAATGAGGCAAACAAGGAAACAA
Source organism: Rhazya stricta (assembly GCA_001752375.1). Taxonomy (NCBI): domain Eukaryota; kingdom Viridiplantae; phylum Streptophyta; class Magnoliopsida; order Gentianales; family Apocynaceae; genus Rhazya; species Rhazya stricta. Next base: position 1,433,359 of record MEJB01000097.1, read on the forward strand.
CTCTTTGAGAAAGAGTGCAGTGAGATAAAATGGAACCAGATAATCTCTATTCATGCTCCACTCAGATCATGGAAGTTTTAATAAAACATACTTATAAAAATGAGGCAAATTTTGCGCCACCATACCCGA
>MEJB01000097.1:1434487-1468871 GCA_001752375.1 Rhazya stricta
ATTTCTCTATTGTTTGATAGGCTAGAACAAAACACCAACTCCAAGTTTATAGTTAATAGCCACTGGTGGAAACAGGGCACGGGAAATTGCAGATAYTAACAACCAAGTAATTGGAAAAATGAGAGAAAAACTAGACAAAGTGATAAGAGCCCAAATATTATTAGTTAATGGATTCACAAACTTTTACATGAAAATCACAACAATAGTCAACCAAAGAAAGAAGGAAGAGAGAAGAACATTCACCCGAGTGTATCGTTTACTTTCCCACAAGATACACAATAAAAGCTGCCATCTAGCCTCTTATTATCTCTTCCAATGCCCGATCTTTCATGTCTAAGGGCACATTCRAGGTGGCATGACATGCCACATGATTTTCCTTGGAATGGAGGCTCTGAGTTACAAACCAACCACAAGCTCGGATCCTTGTTGTCATCATACTGGTGACAAATACAGCATGAACACCTCTTGCAAAATGCATCATCACGACATAGTTTCGCTCTGCAAGCTGAATTTCTGCAGCATATGGTATTTTCTGCATCCCCCACAAAATTGTTAGTCGAAACCATATTTGATGCAAAGGGAAGGCGATTAGGATTATCAGTCTTCCTCTGCCTTTTGGGAGCCCTTTGAGCGACTTCTGATGAAGCCTTGGGTTCAACATCAGTTGTAGAGCCATGCCCCTGTGATTTCTTTTCAGATACAATTTTCAAAAGATGCTCTATTATTTTCAGTTTTGTCAAGCCCGTATATTTCCTTTCCTTCCCCATCTCTGCACAGAGGATCTCCAATATCTCCTGGCGACTCCATGATTGTAGCATTTCTGGGGCACCATTTGACCACTCTGATAATGCATAAACAAGTTCCCTTTTTTCATCCATGYTCAACTTACTGCACTTTGATGGGTCAAGCACCAAACCTGGAGCCAAAAACAGGGTTCTGATAAACATTGCTATTTGATGAATTAACAGATCATTATGGAGGTCAGAGGAAGATTTACTTAAATAACTAACTCCCCATGGTTTCAAAAAGAATGAATGACCGCTTAAAAAATAAAAAGGAAAGTAAAAAAGGATAAGCTGGAAAATGGCTATTTTTTTGGCCTTTCCTTCAGGGACTTAATCTCTATCAATTGAAAAATAAATCAGCAATATGCTGGGAAAATAATGCTTCAATCAATAGATTCCTTATGCAGGTCCACTTAAATCATGGTTTCCATTTTGGATAATAGTCCAACTATGCTGCACAAACGTTCCACCACTTGAGAATGCGCTTCCACCATGAAACGAGAAGGGAATAAAGTAGAAACCTTATGTGTAGAGTGATTGGTAAATATTGCAAACATCTAGCKATATTTCTATCCATCAGGCACTTGAAGGCAAATATACTTTAACAAGCAAKTTTTCCTAGCCTTCRTATTGTCCTGAACCACRGAGAATCAGGCCCTCTTTCTCATTCAGAAGTCGAAAAAAGAAAGAGCTTGAAACAAAAATAAYCAAGATAACATGAACAACTGTAAAGAAACTGAGAAAGAAGAGGTGTATACAGTTTAGGCAGCATATATGAAAAGCAYCGCAGTATACCTTTCCACCCAACAAAAGAAGAGGAAAATGAAAATAGTCAGTACAGTACATAATAATCTAGTGTTGAATTGTCGATACCATAAGGTCATCACCAACCTTTTCTATTGAATTCAAGGTACATGCTAATGAACCAAACTCATAGTTGACTTTGCAGTACACTTGGCAAWACAGTTCCGAGTGGTTAGAGCAAACCGATTATTCAATTCAGTTACATTACCGTGAAACGCTAACCCAAAGAAAATTTTCTGCGCATACTTCTTCCACTCTCATAGGAAGCCATTTTCACATTATAAAGAGAAAGAATATTGTAGGGGGAGAAAGCAACAATGCTGGCATCTTATTAACATCATTTGTTTTTATTCAAGAAATGCTAAAAACTATGAGARAGTGGGTAACCACCACTAACATAATAAATGAAAAACAGATATAAACAAATAGAAATGACACCACACGTTCACAGAGAACCGAGAGAAAGGAAGCAATTTCCCATCAAAGAGAATCCCAGGAGATCTAATCAAAACCACATCATAACAATTCAGAAATACTCAAAGGCTTGTCCAAACCAGTAATGAACAGATCAAGCAATCAAGCAAAAAAATTGCAACCCATTATTGAGCACATTAAAAGGAAGAGAAAAAGCGAGGCACTTTCAACGAAGAAGCAATTCCATTATGAAATTCAAGAAAACATAGACATCAGTGAAACCCAGAGCGAAAAGACGAGAAAAATTACCCTCCATAGAAGAACCATCCATGTATAACAGCTAATGAATAAAAGTCCAGTCTTTCTACCACATTACCATCAAAAGACAAACTTTTCTGAATCTGAAACAGATAAATCCTCAAGACAAAAACAAGAAAAACTCCATCAGAAAGACAAACCCATAATCACAGAAGCAGATGTAAGAAAGAAGAAAGAAGAAGCAATATATATGAGAGAGAGGGAGAGAAAGTGTTTGTCTTTGAGTTTGTGCAAATACCAAGGAGAGGAGTGGCTGGAAATTGTGGCAGTAGAATGGAATCCATGAAGAGATGGGTCCTCAACGTGGGCTTCTCACCTCCCGAAGCGCATAGAGAGGCAGAGAGATTCGAGGACACTTTGAAGAGAGAGAGAGAGAGAAAGAGAGAGTCTTGAAGGAGAGGAAGAGAGAGAAACGGTTGGGATAGACAAAGAACCAAAATCAGGAAAGAGTGGCATATAGCAATAGCTCAAAGGAACAAACAAAGAGAAGAGAGTGGCAAAAGCGGCTGTCTTTGCATGTAATTTTACACCTTTTCTGTACAAATAGTACTACTTTGTAGAAAAGTCAAACTCTTGTTTAGTCCCTTTTATAGTATTTCTTTTTATTTTTAGTTTTATTTTTTGTATTTTTATTTTAAAATATTTTAATTTTATATTACATTTTCTCGTACTCTTTAAATGATAAAAAAATTAAATATATATACACGTCGTATTTTAATTAAAATATATATTAAAAATATATAGATAGAACATGTATATTTTTTCATACACATCATTTATTACAGTATCAATCCAAACACGATAATTACGTGTATATATACTTTACTCTCAATATATATATATATGTCGTACTTAAATTAATGTAATAAAAAATATGTACTATAAACGAATTTCGAGCCAAGAAATATGGTCTCATGGATTGTATTTGTAGTTTGTACTTGTGGGAATGCAAAGCATAAACAAGGCAAAAGGGTCACTATGGATAGTGTAGTGTTTGCTTAAGTGACAAGTCATTCCATCATTCTACTTCTTTTGCATGTTAAAAAGTAGCCAATAATTATGTTTGCATACACACATTGTCATGCCCATTGGTGGTAAAAAAAAAAATTTATATATATATATATATATAAGTAGTCATTTACTAGTAATGAAGGTGGAGAAATCCCTTTGTAAGTATAAAAATCAAATTTTGAATCTTTTGGGAGCCTCTCCTCCACTGCCAATAGCCATTACTAATGTTACTCCTTTATCTTTTATCTTTTTTTTTTTATAACTTTATTTCTTGAATTGTCACTAATCAAGTAGTAGCATATTGGAATAAGCATATGTTGAATTCCATATATAGAATGAGATTCTTAAAATAAAAAAATAAAAAAGACAAATTGGGATTTTGAAATTTTAGTCCCATGGGTTTTGACAAACAAAGTCAAATAAGCATAGGTAAAAGGCTTCAATACCATGAAATTTTGAGTTAGTTTTAGCCCCGTCAATACATATTTATCGTTTATTCATGAATTCTACAATCACGATATTATAATAATTTATTAATATTTTTTTATTTCATTATAAATTAAGTACTTGACTAAAAAGCAATTATCCCGACCCGCGATATGACATGATGAAGAAGGAGAGAAGAGATAGTGCACAAAAAGCCAAAAAGTGTGGTGGGGGCAAAGAGAAAGAGTTATTAAAGATTGTGTAGTAAATTGCATATATATATAAATAATAATGCTCCACATCTTTTTTTTTTTTCCTTTTTTCTTTTTTTCTTTCTAAGAATAGAAAACCTTATCTTTATGAACATTAAAAAATGGTCACTACCATTAATTGGGGTATAACTTGACCCCTTTTGTGAGACAAAAAAGATSAAAATATATTACTGCAAATTCTCCAACACTTGGAATATATTGCATCACGAAGATTATGTCACCATGGAATTAATCAAGACTCATATTGGTTTATTGGATTTATTCTTTCAATAATTGATACCCTAACCACTAGCACTGGACAATATAATCGATATGATATTTTAAGATATGTAGATTATAATCTTATATTATAGTTCTTTTACTATATACGATGCATTAACTTATTTTTCCTCGACTTGTTCAAACGTATGAAATACAAAATAAGATATTCGAAAAGCTTCGAAGTTGATTTACTAATTGTGACGTCCATATTCGTAACCTTTTGATTCATGATGTATAACATTTGTCATGCATAAAAAAAGTTAAACATTTGGTCACTTTAGCACAAATATATATGTTTTTCCGTTTCATAATACGTGTCACTCTAAAAATAAAATTTTTTACTTTCACATTGTATATTTTTATTTTTTTCTTGGAGAGATGATTAAAGTAAACGAGAAGAAAGAGATACGATGTTGAGTAATTAAAAAAGGATTGTTTCATCTTTTTTCTTCACAATTRAAGTTATATAATAGTTTCCTTAATTTATGTATCAAAATTTTAATCGTCGCATATTATGAAATGCAGATAATATAATATTCATTTATGAAGTAAAATTGAAACTAAAAATTTTGACTAGAACGGTTTTGTCGCATGAGATTTTTTGGGGGCTTTAAGCGTACTTTTAACTAGAGCAATTTTATCGCATGAGATTTTTTAGGGGCTTCAAGCGTGAAATGTTTCTTTTAGCACACATCATATCCAGATTAATCTTTGCTTTCACGGGGTCGACTTAGATCGATCTTAAGGGTGAGAATACTAAACGGTTCATACTAATCAAGTTTGATTTTTTTAAAAAAAATTAAAACTTAATCGAGCCATCTACTTGATCTATTTGTATCCATACTAGACGCAATTCCAACTATCGAATAATTTCAAAATTACCCCTAGACTTAGATTTTATAGAGCGCACTAAGTCACATGTTTGGTAAATGTCTATTTTAACACCAAACCTCCATTTTCAATTTAGGGTACCTTTTTAAACTAATCTTCAGAAAATTAGCTTAAAATACAATAATTAATTAATTACACATAATTTCAAGATTTTTAGTAATACAAATCAGCATTATTAGATGTTTAATGATTCATTATTGCGATGTGAGTCCCATTGATTTGTATTATGATCTCTGTAATTTATTAATATTATCCTTTACACTAAATAATTGTTTTATTTTTTAATTTTTATTTTATTTTATKTTATTTTATTTAGTGATCCTCCCTGGTGCTAGTTGTCAACTTTGCCATTAGAGAGAAGATGATATAATTAGTAATAATTAAATGCAATCATTCGTATTCTATTAAAGACAAACACGTGGCATCACAAACTTTGAGAAAATAGTGCTCAATCTTTTAAAAAATTGAAAAAATAAATTTATTATCCACGAATATTGATGTGTAGGATTGTAAATAGATTTTCGAACCTTTTTTGAGCTAAATTTTAATTAAGTTCGAATCGATACGAGTTCAGAAGTAAAATAAATTCGAGTTAAGTTTGGATTTAAGTGTGCTTAACTCGATGTCCAGACCCAAGATAATGTCATAGAAATATGTTTTTCTCTTTGCAATTTCAATATTAACTTATTTTTGTTACGTGGAAGAATGCTTACGTGGTAATTACGATGTTTCTTTTAATTAGAATTGGTGTAAAAAATAATATTTAATTAATTTTAAATTTTATTATTGAATAATGAATGATATTCGTGATCATTGGTTTACTTTGTATAAAAATGGHATTTGATATTTTCGAATTTTATTTATATTTGATTGATTTATATCTCAATTTTCATGTTTGAAATGCTTTTTTAAATTTGAATTTCTTTTTTCCTTTTTGCATATTAGCTCGAACCTAATACAAGCATCCATTAGAGTGTGACAATGTGCTTAGCTCGAACCAAACATTTTTAAGCCCTTTCGGGTTTGAGCTTAACAAAATTAGTTCAGGTTGAAATCGGATTTAGTCGGATCCATCTTACTCATCCCGATCAATAATAATGGTATTGAATGACATAGATTAATTGATTCTATTATAAAACTTAAATTTAAAGTAAAAAAATTTTTACTCCGATTTAAAGCGTATGGAATTCGAATTATATTAAGCACAAAGGACTCCTTTTACATCCTTTAGGAACAGCAACCTAGAATTTGGATAAGATAACCATTGACCAAATCTTCTCCGATGAAGTTCTTGATCATATCAACGTCAGAAGAAACAAATAAAGCTACGTTGGCCTCACGGAAGAGCCAGTTTCTGGACAAGAAGTTGAAAAGAAATGGGCCGATTACGACTGATATTATGGTGTGGTGGCGGACGACGTAATATRAGTTTTGTCAGAAAGCTATAAAGCCCGCAGTGATCGGCGGTGGGCGGTGGGCGGTTGTTCCATCAAAGGTTAAGTGATGATGATTCATTGATAGAAGCAGACGTTGTTTTTATTCGTTTAAGATTGGGTAACCCAATAATCAATCAAATCCCATTTCTTTTGCTTTCTCACGTGATGGGGTCGTCATCAACCATGCAATTGGGCCACCCTTTGGACACGGGTGATCGATGGTTTTTCCGAGTAAGATTTGAATTATGTGAAAGTAATTTRAATTRAATTYGARTTAATTTTTTYAAATGAGATATTGAGTGATTTAAAAAAATTATTATTATTTTTTTAACTCTTTAAGTTCATAAATTATCAAAAGGAGTCGGACTGCTTTGGCACGTGGTGTGTAATGTTGAATAAGCAACAAGTTAGACTTTACTAATGCAATTCTAGTCGAATTCGAATTGGTTTCATCGAGTTGAACGTCGAGATAATTTTAAAATAATTATATATTTTTAAACTTTTTAAGTTCATAAATTATTAAAAGGGGTAGAATAAATTATATGCCTAATCGGGGCAACTTTTAAACCCTAATATTCGAGAAAAGAGATAGTTAAAAAATGAGGCGACTGGAGTGATAAAGTGAAAAAAGAGAAAAACTCATATTGATTGATTGAAATACTTTCCTAAAATAAACACGCGAGAAAAGTAATAAGGGTATTTTGTCCGATAAGAAATAGTTTAGAAATTTAAAAAAATTAAAAAAAGAAAGGAGTGAGAGAAAGAGAAGGCTTGCAGCTACTTCTCTTCATTTGAATGGTTAGCAAGTCCTAATCTCACTTCTCCTTGTCCTTATCACTTAATAGACTAACATTCATAAAGGTGGAAATYACTTTTGTCCTTAGATATCATAATCTAAAGTTTGCATGTAGCATGCAATTATGTAATTCTTTAAATTTATTCTTATAACCTTAATAAAAAAAATATTCCAGTATTTTTTACCTGACTAATTTTGTTAAGAAAATACGTATAAAGATATCCTTAAAGTCACAATATTTGATACCCCTAGGTAACTCGAGTCCTTGACCTTCAACAGAAACGAAAAAGCTATTTGCAAATTATGTCATATCGATTCATTATATATATATATATATATATATATTAAGATAATGATCCGTTTGGAAAAAGGCTTTTTGTTTGGGCCGTTATAAAAGAGGGCGGAGAGCCGGAGACAAAATTGGATCCTTCAGAGGCCCATAGCCTGCACCTTTGATTAATTAAACAAGTCCTAAAGATCTGGTTCAGAATTCGGCCCCGACTGGTAGCTCCTCCACTGTCAGTGCCACCACCAATCACCGCGACCCCGCTCATTGCTGGCGAGTTACTTTCTCTAATCAGAAGTATTTGGAGCAAGCACACGCCAGCTCTCTCCTTACCAGCTTATCCAGGCAGTGGAGACTGCGAGGTAGGCCCCGTTCAATTTTTCTTGATCTTGTGTATTGCGTTGAATTACCATTGTTATAGAGATTGCATCTTGATGAGTCTTTAGCTGTGTGCCCTCCACTGTTTAAAGTGTTTTTCTTTTTGAACTATGTTATTTTGGGATTTTGGAATTGAGTTTTCTTCCTTTTTTCTTTTAAAAAAGGAAAAATCGGGCCTTTTTTACTTTTTTTGGTATTTGTTAGCTAATTGTACCTTTGTTCAATAATGCGTCGCGAACAATTTTGTTCTGCTGAATTCAATTTGGCTTGCTGGTAGGACCATTTACCATTCTTACGGAAAAATCTTGGCGGTGATCGAGGAAGGGGGAGCAAAGTTTTGCCTTTTGTATTCTTATTTTTAGCTTATTGGTTCTTTTGAGTAATACATTGTGAGCAGTTGTTTTATTCAAACTCAATTTTGCTTGCGCCGTGGTGATTTATGATAGTTAAGAGCTTGTTACCGACCCTTGAAGGAGGAGCTAAGCGTCCTTTCTGATTGAGTTATTGCTCTGTAGGATGTGAGATTATTCGTGTTAGGGGGAAAATGTTGAACTTTTAGTGGAGGGATGAGAAGAAAAGTGATATTGCAGTTTTATTCTATCCTAGTGGTGAATATGTTGTGTTGGTGTACTCGTGTTTCTGGTTACAGCGTCCATAATTTTAGCATTTTATTATTATAGCAAGACATTGTAAATTTAATGATMCATTGGGAGATGGGACATTCTGCKCACTTTACCTTCCAAAATTTAAAAAACTCAAACCTTTTAGATTGCTGCTTGTTGTGGAAATTTTTGTTCTGACTGATGAACCTTAATTGACTTGTGTAAGTTCTCGACTCAACTGTTACTTCATGAACTAATGTAAGCTTGTCTGCACTACTTCTGCTGTATCCTTTTGCATCTAGGAGATAGAAATATGACTACCTATATGATGTTTTCTTTATTCTGATTTCTCCAGTGGTTTCTCTTCCACTTAAAAAGCTGAAAAGCATGGCTGGCCCTCATGCCTCTGGTGTTGCTGAGGAGAAATCAACTGATATCATGAATGAGTTGCCGACCATGAAAGCTGAGAATGTCCAAAACAATGCAAAAGTTATTTATTACAGGTCTGTTTYGAGACTTAATGTAGTATACTTATGCATAGGAATTTTTCCATTTTGCAGCTCCATCTATTCTACCAGAARATAGTTACGTTTCCTGGCTTTCCTRTGCTTGTTGATTCAGAGGGCAGAAAGCTCGTAAGAATTTGAGGAAATTCAGTGCCTCTACTGGAGGAAACTCATCAAATTCATGATAAAGGAAATGGAAAGAGGAAACATGTTTCATCATGCCTCTGGTTAAAAATGGATCAAATTTGCGTTCATGCGAAATAATTTTAATATGTTATGAATTGGTTTCAGTGCTAAACTTTTTGATTTTTGCTGCCACTCCTTAATTCACTAGGACATAGAGKTTTCTAGTTTCTGTTGCCATGAGCAAATCATCTTAGAGTGACTATTTGTGGATATCCTAAATTGGGTCATTGAAGGGTCAGAGACTTTGCATCTCACCAAGAATTCAAATTGTGCGAGTGATTATTCTAATCCTTTATAGGAACTACACACACTATCTATCTTGCTGAATAATTTTGTGTGTGATAAAGAGAAATATTTTCCCTAGCTCTGTTTTATAGGAAATACTGTACCTTGAACATCTTAAAAGCAGAATGTTTGGTATTTTTAGGATGATGTTCAGACTGGTAGTTCGTGTCACATACTTGTTGGGTTTGGCAATAGTGTAAAACAATAATTTTGAGCTTGAAGTTATTTATGCTGTTACATGCATCCTGAACTAACGGGTTGTCAGGCATGTGGTGGAGGTTCAATATTTGATTGTTCARGCAGCAATTTGGATCTTTCATGTATGCATTTTAAGTCTGACATGGTGGTTTCAGTACCAGCTGAATTTGTCATTCCTAAAGGAACATGAGATGTACCAACCCTCCTGGTTGACGCTCTCGGCTATCCATTAGTCAGAGATATGTTTAAACAATAAAATCCAAAAACCATAGGTCAAAATTAACTTTGAGCAATTTTGGACTCTGCTAGTGTATTTAAGGTACTGCTAAATTATTTGAAATCTYGAAGTAYGTGATTTATGTTTATTGTGTTGTCATAGTATCCCTCAGATTACTATTATTATTATAATTTCTTTTGAACAAGGGCATCTTGTTTTCYTCAGCCGCACGTTTATGTCTATAATTGGTGGAGTCATTGCTGGAATTTTGGGACTGACAGGCTGGATGGGATTTATCTTTTACTTCCTACTTATGGCAATAACATCAATTGGACTAGCTGCCAAAGCTGGGTTTTCAGTTCATTTGTACTTTGACAGCTGGAACAGGATTCTTCTTGATGGTATCCTTGGCGGGCTTATGGTACGTTCGTCATCTTTTTCTTGATGCTTCATGGTAACATTTAGCTTGCAATTCTACATGCATGGCATAACATATAGTCATGTGATAATACTATTTGGGCCTAACAGGCAGTAATACATATAATCGTGTTCATTCCCCTTCTCTCCTAGGSCAAAACTAAGGATGAAGGAAAAAGTGCTTAGATATCACTCTAGTAGGAGAAGTTCATATATCTAGTTTATCAAGTCTTTAGATTTCWTAAATTGTGATTTCTATAAGCATACTTTTCTTTCTTCCTTTAATTTTTTCACCTATCCTCAGACGAGGCTCAGATGCAGGTATTTTCCTTGTTTCGTATGATTTGATTCTAAGCTTATTAATTTCGTTAACATTGCCCTTGCTGCTGTGGTTGATGAAGCTTTCTGTGGGCTTATTATATGTTAGGATCTTAGAAATTCTTCACTCTTTTTCTCGCACATATACCACCCAATCCGATTAACAATTATCAGCATTGTTCTACTAGATACTCTTAAATGATCTACTTGKCATTCCAGTGTTAGTTGGTCAAACTTTTTAGTGTAATCTGTCSTCTCTTGAGATGTCTATTCTCACTATATTTAGAGAAACTCTCATCTTTGACAAGATCTATTTCAAATGGATCATTTTGTTGTTACCTCTCTAAGTTGATAACCAATTAGTTATATTCTTTTGTAGTCCAGTGAACAACTGTATTTTCTCTTTTTCCCCTCTCTATCTCTCTGTCTGTCGCTCAGAGCTAGTCTGTGGTAGGGGCTGTTTTAAAATGCTTATTTTAGTCCTGGAAAGTTTTTTAATTGTCCACGGAAGTTTTGATTGAGAAGCTGAAAGGGGCCATCTCAAGCCAAAATTAGACATGCTTTTGAAAATCAGAGGGATAAGAAATGAACTTTTTGTATCTTTTGTGGAAACATCTTCATATTTTGATCTCCATTTTGAAAAACTGCTGGTCTCATGCGTTGACTACCACCAAAGTATGATTCCACAACTTGGGTGGACAAGCATAATTTAGGCAATTTCTGTTTTTCCTCTTTTTCTCGCTATGGTCATATTATTACAAAATGGATTCTTTTGCGTAAATTCCCTGTTAATCTAATTCTTCTTAGTGCTTCCTAATTCATGTTACTGACATGTTATTCCTTTCTTGCAGTCATTTGTGCTGTTCTGGACGTATCCTTGATAATCTTATTATTGTGTAATTAAACTACATTTTTTGTGATCTCCTTTTTCATCTGGTTAATTTTACCTCCATTTTCCTTTTCTAACCTGCACCCAAGTTGGATGATAGAATCTTGGTTGACATGATTATTTGAATGGTGTATATAACCATCTAGTAGGTCTATCCCTTTTATGCTGCTTTCTGTACAATATGGAGGACTAGTAACTGTAGAGGCAGCGATTTCCTGCTATAGTAAAACATTGCAAATTTATGTCTATTTTCTTATTGTTTTCTGACTGATGTCYGAGAGTGTAAGATTCCTGTCTCCTGCCGCTTTCGAAGCATCTTTCACTCTGTTTGCATCAGTTGCAGTTTTCAGTTTTCCTTGACAGGAAAAGATTTGCTTATGACATCGTCCATATATTCTGAGGTATCTTGGATGGAACGGACACTGGTTTTGTGGCTTCTGAGGATTTGCAGTAGATCGAAAGCATCTTCTAACATTTTTTCTGCTCACAGTGCAACACTCTTCACCCTCTCTGAAGGAGCTTGTGGGTGATGATTGCAGGACTTGTTTTCAAACTATAAATTTTCATGCTGGATAATTGCTGTACTTTGAAATTAGGTTGTTGTAAAGCCTACAATGGCTATTTTAATTAGCATGTTATTATGATCAAGTGTTCACATCGATTTCATATTCGGATTGAACTATAGAAGTTTTGTTGTTAAAATGGTGTTCTGTTGTTTGATCACTGTTATGGTGGTTTGGTCGAACTCTGGTGATAAGTTGCCTCCCYTTGACTTCCAATAGCTTCGTCTCAAATTGAACATTTCACAACTAAAACAACTCTTATGATCACGTTAAAGAATGACTACCTCAAGGCTCTAAAGCCCTTGGCTTCTTTCGTTTTTGTTTCTTCGTCTCTGTATCTTCCTTTTCATATGCAAAAGAAACAACTAAAGGAAGGAGGAGGCAAAAGCAAGTCCAAATAATTTGCTGAGAAGAACTGTCTGTGATTATSAGGTTAAAATAGCTTGGTTTCCCACTTTTTACCTTACCGTAGCTTGTGCAGCTAACTTTGTTGCTTCTCTCCTTATAGAATACAATRTAGTTACAAATCTTGCAAACAATCTTAGCTACTTTGTTCTTTTTCTGCTTCTTTAAGGATTAAAGAAAGAATGATCAAAAGCTTTTAGATGCAAATTGCAGTCACGTGCAGCCCCTTATGAGCATAGTTTTCTATGTCCTCCCAGACAAGAAATTACCCTAAGAGATAAGTATGGCCTTTGCTTTCCATGATTCAGCCTTTTTGTTCACATTCTGGAGGACAAACTCTAATCCCTTCATCATTAAACAAGCATTTACAGCTTTAGTTTGGTTATTAAGTTAGTACATTCCTATCTCCAGTCAAACCAACTCATCAAGTAGAGCCCTTTATATATAGTATAAGGGGCAATATGGAGCTAGGGGAAGCATAGATTGAGACTGAACTCTAAAGAAACATATTAAAAATGGTCTCYTGCAACTATAATGGAGGTAAAGAGAAGGAAAAAGATGAACTTTAGCAGCTGCAGTCATTTGACCAATATGCCAAGACCTACCTTTTCAGGATCTTGCAGTGCAATAGAACGTGTGGATTTCGTTTTTTCCTCCGAAGATTTGATATTTTCATAACGATAAGATTAATTTAGATTCTAACTCGAAAGAAGGCCTGATTTAAAACTCTTTTAATAYAGTGTCAAAAGTAAAGATAGAAYACAAGAGCTTATTTTAATTTATAAATTCATTTATCAACTATCTCAAACTTTTGAATCAAATTMACAGCAACCTCTTTTGATCTTTCTTTTAACTAAACTCTTATTAGATTAGAGAAGATTTTATACTAAAAGTTTGTCCTTTCTGATTTCTTGGGTTTCTTGATGTAGGACTTTAGCTAGTTTGCTTGCTGCAGTGAAAGTGCTTATTTTGCCAAACACATTGCATGAATGCCTCTTGCAAGAAGTGGTTGTAAAGCATACCTAATCTTACACTTTAAAGAAGCAATGTGTGGTAATAACATAAACACAGAAATCCCGAGTTTTGAAGATCTGGGAACCATAAAAGTTGACTTGCATTATAAATCTTTTTATATACAAATATGGGCCTCAAATAATACGGTGGAGATGATACGATCGTATTTTTTAATGAGGATCATAAGTAAGGATGGAGTTAGGAAAGGAATACGAAAACGGAGTTAAAAACGGAATACGAAAGTGACGTTTAAACTTTTGAGCGATGAATGGTGTCATAATTGTTCGATTTTCATTTATTTAGCATTTGAATGATGTTTGCATAGTGAGCGAGTTTAAGTTTTCATTCGACTTTTTCACGTGAGCATATTATAAAGTTTAAACTGATTCGAGTTTAATAAGAAAAATTTCTTTATCACTCCACAAAGCATCACAGAAGAATCAAACGCACTAGGCAAACTCTATGTGACGGATTAATCGAGCAGTCGAGGATTAAAAGAGATCCACTAATATTATTCAGAGCATAAAATTCCCTCTCAATAAGAATCGAACCGTAAGTTAAAAGTCCACCAGTAATTTTGTTATCCCCATCTTTGCCTGGAGCCATATCCTGAAAGACAAGAACGGGCTATTCCTTTCATAGGCAGAAGGCAAACAATTCATAACAATGAGTCAAAGTAATGGTCAAAGATGAAGGACAAGTGGTGGGGTGAGAATCTAGTGTGCGCCGAAAGGAATAAAGGACTAACACAGACAAGAGAGGACATATTTTGAACTGAATTGAATCGAATCTCCCTCCCAAGAACACATACAGCCAAAAAGATCAATTCAGCTTACTGTACTCCTTTCCCGAATCTGTCTAGTCCCCCATAGCTTCTAAAGAGATTATCAGTTAAGTAATAATATACAGTTCAACATCGATCTAATATTAATAAATGATTATGAAAGAGATGTTATTTTTATCATCTTCACTTCTAATGACAATCGATTCATACTTAGCCTTTCCATCCTCTCAAAACTGCAGTGATGTGAGAAGCAAATGAAACATTACTCGAGTATTACTAGTGCATCTTTTTTTTTTTTAATTTACGTAATAAAATATGATTCTTCATTACAACCGTTCAAGACGATCTTGATCAGAATTGGAATCATTTGGATTAGACTTGCTTAGCATACCCCAGTTGAATCTATGTTTGAAAAGCAAAAAGGGATATGAGAGATTGGAAGAATTTGAACTTGTGGACAAAGGATTAATTACAAAAGGATTTTCTTGGGAATTATACTGTGACTAATCATGTCAGTAAAGCAAAGCCAAAGTGAAAAAAAGCAAAAAAGAATCAAGACAGTAAACAAAAGATATTCTTCAGTTAGTAGGGCTGCTACAACACTCCCTCCTCAGCTCCTCTCTTCTGCTAGATAATGTGAAATGATTGTCAGTGTCATTATGATCATTTCATCCCATGCAAAAAGTAAAAAAAGCTTTTGATCAATCTTCTCCTTTGACCAACCCACCACCATTTGATGTTTGTAAAGCGATCTGAGCGGCCTGCTGTTGCAACATTCACCTAGCCGGCTGTCCCATTGTCCTTTTGATTTGTTTTCTTTTCATTCATTCCATGCCAAAAATTGGTGTCTGGTACACTGATAGATTTGGTTTTGCAGGTTTGAATGAATGCAGCGATGGAGAAATCCAGTTTCCATAAGTGGATGGATCATAAGTGCTGGCATTGCTGCTTAAAGCTATGCGTGTGGCAAGAGGGACTGCACCTGCTGTACCATTGTTTTGCTGCTCAAAGTAGCTAGTACTAGTACTACTTCCATTACCATCACCACCACCGAAGAAGCTATTATTGTTGTCGCATGAAGTAGTTGGAAAGTCCACGTTGAACGGTGTTGGAATAGACCGCAATGTTGCTGTACAATTGGTGGTAGTAGGGGAACATTGAAACAGAGGCGCAGGTACATGAGTAGGGTAGTTSTTGGCACCATTGTTGAAACCTGAGCTGTTATAGCCAAGACTGGACCAAAAATCAGAAGCATCCTGCTTAACTGGCACACCAAAGCTGAGAGTAGATCTTGATGGCGGAGAAGCAAAGGAGACCGAGGTGGCTGAGGAAAGGTCCCGGTCATCTGACCGGCTCCCATCACCACTCTTGTTGTCAGATAAAGATTCTGAGGAAGTCTTGGATTTGTTGCTCATGCCTCCAATGGGAAGATTGCTGCTTGCTATGCTCTTCACATCGTATCGGCTAATATCAAAATTAGTCACTGCATTTAGGCCTCTGAACTTTATTGCAGCAATGTCATATGCCTCCGCAGCTTCTTCCTGGGTACCTTTTTTACAAAACCATAAACATTAATGCACCCCCCCTAAAAAACAAATCAACAGCAACATGCAGATAAAATAAAATAAACTATCTAGATAAATGTTTTCTGTCACCGTAAAACGAACCAATTAAAAACTGCCACTTAAACATTTATCATGACAGGATGTTGCACAAGATGACGTGATGCGACCGCKACGGCACGGTTTCACCAAATAATCTAGTGCTATGGCATGGCAAGACATGCATTCATGTTTAAAATGTAGGGTTATTGTTTGTAAAGAAGGAATGAACTTACTGAAGGTTCCAAGATATARATCCTTGTTGCCTGCAACTCTTCCTATTCTTGCTTGCCAACGACCATGTTGATGATGTCTGAAACAGTAAATTTCATTTCCAAAGTATCACTCAGTCTCCCCACCATGCAACTATAGGAAGGTTAGGGGAGGGGGAGGGGGAATTCATCAAAAGTTCTCATTTTTAACCTACATACCTTGTGACTCCTCTGTAAATAGATGCCCCTCTAGAAAATCCACTACTTTTCCTGCAATGAGATAAAAAAGTATGAAACTTTCAGCCTTCAAAGTAAACTGTCATGAGTAAATTTCTACTCTTACTTCAAATATCTAACCTTCGAAGTGAAGCAACAAATTCCTGCCTCGTCATGTGCTTCATTTCTTCGAGTTCCTTCTCATAGTTWGACACCTATAACATGAAAGATTAAAGACTTGGAGAAAGAAGAGATAGAGCTTGACAGGTTCTTGAAATTTTCATATTCAAATCAGTCAGATACCGGAAAGTTGGTGGTGGTGGTCGGACCCCAGTACTTGAGGGCCGCAAGATCATAAGCCCGAGCAGCTTTCTCTTCTTTATCATATCCACCTACAAAGATAAACAAAAATAATCGAAGAAAAACGGTGTCAGAAGACGAGAATCCAAGGAGAATCTAATCCTGAACATAACATATCCATGCAAAAAGATTCTAATGAAATATCAAATGACTTTGGTTGATTAATCTAGGAATAGAAAAAGATCATCATAGATTGAGAAAGAACCGTGTACTCACCTAAATAAACTGGAAAATTATCCAATCATGATTCGAATCGTCCATGGCATCATCATCATCATTTGTCAAGTACATGCCAATAAAGAACTAACATTATCAAACAGTATGCTCGTTTTAACACCAAAAAGTACTATACTGCAAAATTATCCATGCAAATAATTGGTACTATTTAGATCTCCAACAAGATTGAACAGACTGTATAAACAGCTGCTCATGTTGGCAAGATAACTTGAAAACCCTAAAAAAATACACACCTTGCCTTCCTTTCCTGCTTTGTCCTTCTCTTCTACAAGTGTTATCCCACAGGTGAGCTTCATATCTGCCAGTCCACCTATGCCTGAGAAAATAATTTGATCAGCAATTTATTCGCACCAAGAAAAATCTCTAAAAACTGAATCTTTTTGTCATTCTAGCTGAGGTAGCTAGTTACCTAGTGACCCCTCTATAGATTGATGTGCGTTGGCCAAAGGTCTCTGAGGGCTTCTTTGCCGGCTGTTCAGAAGGAATTACCACCGCCAACTGCTTGTGGGTTTCTGTCTGATCAGTTGAATAACCACGTAAGAAGCTCGCAGCTATCGTTTTGAGCTCTGAATCATACGTTTCAGTGTTAACCAAAGTCGATGAAGTTTCACTAGAAAACTGATGACACACATCTGCTGCTCCGGCAGAAGACGAGCCACTAGCACCACCCAAGAAGTCCTCAAGCTTTGGACTACTGCAGTTGAGTACGGTAGACAAATCTGTCCTTGCAGTTGCACCACCACCACCACTTCCATTTTCKTCAGCTCTCCCAACCCCACCTATATTACAAAAGAATTAATCACTTATTTGCTCATTTCAAGAAAAATAAAGAAAAGAAAAAGACACAGTTTTCCATAGAGAAATATACTAGGATTGGGGTTGAAGGCTTCAAAGAGGCATAGAGGAGAGGAATCAGAGTGGTTGGAAAGCGAGAAAGCAAGCCAGTTCTGCTGGTGACGAGAAGAATCCATATCCAWGTCGTCGGTGAGCGTGAAAGAAAGAGATCTATGGCCAGATGGGGTCTTTGGAAAACAGCTCCTATATTGATGGTGATGATGATGATTCAAGAAGGTTAAGGCCCAAAGAAGACTCAAATGAAGTAAAGAAAGAAGCGCAGAAAGAGAAGAAAAGGTCTCTTAGCTTAGCACTAGTAGTAAAATGTTAATGAAGAGAGGACACAGATATAGAGGTAAAGGAATTGAAATAGCACGAGCCTCGAGGATCTCCTCCTCATTCATTCATTCATTCATTCATTCACAGACTCTCTCTCTCTCTATCAGTAATGGCTGAGGAGAAAATGTAAATTAATGGCGGTACAGTGCGTGTTCCTTAATGCAATTTTTGCATAGGTTTATTAATGGCAGCAGAGCATAGCAGGTGGAAGCATATCATGGGATGAATGGGCGGTCTCCTCTGTCTATCTCTTGACCGAAACAACCCCACCTTCAATACCCCTATATCCCGACCCCTCACCACTCTTTATACAGATACATATATATATATACATAACCTATAACCTTTTTAACGTTTATTTTTTTCTATTTGATATGTGTTTATTAGGAATTATAACTAAAAGATTTGAAGGATATGCAAAAATGCAATAGAAGATTTTACTAATTTTATGTAAAAATGACATGTTTTAATTGAAATGACCAAAATGTACAGAATTATGTGTATATAATGTAATCTTTTAAGGATTATTTTTTTTTTTTGGATCAATGCTATAAAAAAGATGTAGCGTGATGTATATGTATATTTAATTTTATTAATGTCCATTTTGTTCTATTTAAAGAGTTAAATATGCTTTAATTAATATTATAGAGAATAATAAAAAATATACTAAAGATTCCGACTAAAAATTTAATTCCTTCTTTGCTGTACTTCCTTACACATCTTCTAATATCAATTAAAATACGTTAATATACATATATTATTTAACTCCTACGACATCCTTTTTTTCTGTCTTAAAAGTTACTATATACACATGTAATGATTTGATTAGTACATGAAAGTTTACTAAAATATTCRAAGTCGAAATTTTTTTTAGTGGAGCTACTAATCGAATAGATAATTATTCTTGGAAGAGAAAAGAGMAGAAGATAATTATCATCTAATACCTCCATAAATCAGCTTTAGCAAAAGAGAAAATTGGGGTTGAAAAAGAATTATTTTGAAAAAAGGAAAAAGAATAAGAGAGAGAGAGAGAGAGAGAGAGGATCTAATTTGGTTATCTTTTTCTTTTGCTTTTAGAGTGTGAAATGATCAGAGATGTGTATGTTTGTGAGGAAGCAAGAGGGAGAAGAAGGGGGACACCATGACCCATACAAATTATTTGCTTTGGTCCTACTTTTTGACACCTTTCATTCTTGAAGGGTTTGTTTGGCTTTTCTTCTTCAAGAGGCAAAGTACATCATTCTCATTGCATTCCTTCTCGTGTCATCGTAGAGGATATAAATCAGGATATATATAATATAATTTATTTCAATAAGATTTTTAGCGACGAATTTAATTTAAAAAGAATTTATCCCGAATTTGAGATTATAATAAAAAATAATCATCTAAAAACTTAACTCGTGCGATAAAATTAATTACTCTGTGCCTTGAAAAGGAMTTTTATTCTATAGAGTGATATGACCATGATGTAATCCCCTTATGCTAATTTTGGAATTGATCTTGTGATTGGATTCTTGTGAACTATACCTCATATTCTTACTTTTCTTGGTTCTTGAATCTTATTCAAGAATTTCCAATTCCAAGCAAGTGACTAGAGAAAAAGGATCTGACTTTATTTATTAAGAGAGTTTAGTGGATAATTTCTTTTTAGTCATTTTTGTTACTTTTGAATTGAAAATTATATTATAATAATACTTTATCAACTTTTTATTCATTTTTATCGCAATCTCACATAAAGAATGATTATCCAAAATTTGATAAAAAAATTATAATAATACTATATGAAATTATGAGTTCTAGATCGCTTAATATAATATCTTATTAAAATTAAAAATATTGAAACAATTAATAATAATATATATATACATATGTTATGGAGATA
Source organism: Rhazya stricta (assembly GCA_001752375.1). Lineage (NCBI taxonomy): Eukaryota > Viridiplantae > Streptophyta > Magnoliopsida > Gentianales > Apocynaceae > Rhazya > Rhazya stricta. The sequence continues at coordinate 1,454,631 of MEJB01000097.1, forward strand.
GTAGACCTATGGTGCCTTTTTTTGGCAGAAAAGACGATGAGATAGATTCGTGTATGTGTCAATCATCATATGCATGCATATGCCGCACTCATTCCACACAACACGTGTCCTTCTCCTTTGAATCATCTTCATCCTTCATTGCCAACGGTGTTGTATCCAACCAATCAGAAAAAATGGAAGCAAAAAACTTAACCTACAATAACTTGTACGCTAGTATCTAGATAGGATTTTCATGATCCACGATTTAAGAAATAATAGGATAAAAAAATAAAGCGGGGAATTTATAATCTAGATGTTCGATGTCAGAATTTTGTAGTATTACTCGAATATTTAAAAATTCATTTTATGTCATAATAAAGTAACGAGTCCTCGTCATTTTTTAAAAAAATTTAAAATCTTATTACGGAAATTTATAAAAATTACTATTTATATTTTTTTCACTAATTATTTCTTGATATAAAAAAAATTGAATGTTATTGATTGGTTCAAAGGTCCAGTCGATTGCTGGTATGGTCAAACTAATCAATCTACACGTTCGTGCACCCTTTATGTTTTTGACTGATGCTATTATCACTCCATGATCACCCTTCCTTCAACATTTAAGAACCCCTCCCCCCAAAACCACACGCACCAACCTCCCACTTTTTTTTTTTTTCCTAATTCTTTTCTAAAAATATGACTCGAATACAAGATTTATTATCATATATCGAATTAATACGGGATGCGGAAAAAAAAATTAGATATCTTTTACTGAACTATTTTATTAATCTTTTAAAGAAAAAAGAAGTTTGTGTATTTTTTTCGTTTTTTAGAATATTTTAAATCTTAAAAGATTGAAATGGAAAAATTCCTTAATATTTAAAGCCCAAATTGAAAACAGTTGATAGGGTTATATATATTGATAATGGGCCAAGGCCCGATAGAGCTTTTGAAGGCCATGTGCACGTGCGTCCACACGGGGACAAAAGGTGAGAGGTGGAGTGATAAACACGCAACTTATCAGAAAAAAACACATGCAAAATTTATTTTCATTTTCTTATGGGGAATAAGCAACTTTGTATTATATTAGATATCTATTTTCCCTTTTCTTTTTTATTTTCTTCAATTAATAATTAATCATTATTAATTATAACACACCTCGTATGGATTTAGAAATAAATTTTTTCTAGAATTAAGTGTTTTAAATATATTTTATCTATCTTATTCAGAATTCTTAAATTAAGAAGTGTCGAGCATATTTTATATCCCGTTTTCTCCCCTAAAACTTGAGGGAGGGAACCAAGAAGTGAATCAAAATAAGTTACATCCGAGCATATAGAAATCTATTTGATTCCTTAAACAGGTGCCAAAAGAGGTGCATTGATTCCACTGTTAGATTTGGTCCGCTAGAAACATTCAACCGTCTAAGGAGAATCCTATTTTCTAGATACATAATTTTTAAGGTAGTTGAAAGCATTATCCTCTAATTAAGTAGAAGAGACTTRACCACTTCCGGTGGACTTGTAATGGCACTCATCAATGGTTGAATAAACCAGCCCTTCAGATTCTAGGGACTCAATGGCCTCTCTGTATCAAGAGAATGGAGAATGAGAAGCATTAGTTATAGGACATTTTCCAGAGAGAATAAAGGAGTAAGATGAATAAGAGAAGAGATTTTACAGGATCTTTTCCAAGGGAAGTTTAAGATGTTCAGCAATTTCATTTCTGTGAACTCCCTTTTCCTGTTCACTGGATGTGGCAACATCACAAAAGTAATTAGCACGAGAGAGAGAGAGAGAGAGAGAGAGAAAGAGAGCAGATGTAGGAAAAGGTACAAAAAAATTATCATGATATACTAACTGGAGAACAAGAAAATATTGTTTCTGGTGATAACAGAAATAACATACATTTGCTGATTGAAAGATTTAGTATCAATCTTCCACCTGCTCATTCAGTTCTCAAACTGATAATTTCCATACACATATCACCACTAATTCCAAGTAAACATGAAAATCTCCAGAGATGCTATTGAAAGGGGTGACAAAGGTTAAGGCTTGGACGATGCAGAGAAAGAGAAAYAAAATATTGTACTAAAGTGACTATCGATGAATTCATCACTGATTTTATTTGTAAAAAAGCCTGACCCTTTTTGGACAGGAAGCCTTGAAGCAACAGTGAGATTGCTCCATCTGACATCTGAGGTCCTGCGTATACCAAATGATTCCCATATGTGCACGACTTGATGCAGCAAGTTCCTTGACCCTGACATGCTTAAAACCTTCTGGAAGAGATRCTATTAGCTATTTTACTTTAAGATGGCTCTCTTAGAACCCAACATCTAGATAATCATTTTTABGCAATGTTACATGCTAGAAGTACCTCACCAGCAATTCTCTTAAACTTTTACATCAACCAGGAAGTTTTGAATKTCTTTGCAAGCTCAGGAGACTATAGTTGCCAACAAAATAGAGATACTGGTTGATTGAGAAARCGATCTCTCAAATTAACCACTATTTAATTTCGCTTCAATTTATCCCCAAAGAGAAGAATACGGATCCTCAAGATTACTTAACATGCAGTAAATCTTATGTTCTTCAGAGCAATCTGAATTCTAGAATATGATCATCCACACAAACAGCAAATGAAAACTAAGGGCATTGGCTTTGGCAGGTAATCGTTTACTTGTAGTAACTTATTGGTAGCAGTTCACAAAAGCATTCCTGAATGGAACTATCTGCTTCTTATTGCCGGATATTCAATCCCTTTCCTTCAAGACTTAGCCTAATCTTTGTAAAAAGGAAATAGTGTCAAAACTCTTCCAACAAATTCCTACTCTCTGTCCAATGACTTTCATCTAGTTCATTTTACATRCCCAGAATATTATTCCGACAATTATCAACCACAATAGTCTAAGTGCAATAACCAGCACTCTTTCAACTGCAGAACCCCCTAGAGAAACTACAAAAAGACTACCAACAACTTACACCTCTAAAGAACAGATATACACACAAAACTTTTCAAGTGGTTTTGATGACTTACAGGCACGAAGGTTGTTCCAAGTACTCTATGATCCTTTTGTCAATGTCCTTAAGTCCATCCMTGCTGTGTTGCCCAGAGAACTGAGAAGTAAAAACCACAAATAAGTAACGAAACAATAATAAAGAATTCCAATTTTCCATAAATACTTCATTTTGACTAACTTGATTTAGTGATGAGGTTTGAGATCCATTTGAAGTTGTTGAATATGGCATATTAGCTAGAGAGGGGACCGTGGCACCATTCTGTACCATGCATTAACAAACAAAAKATCTAAACAACTTGAAATGAAAAAAGGGAAATGAGATAATTGTAGCTGAGCAATAGCTAGACCAGGAAGAAATGAACAATACCCGTTTAGTGTGGTACAAATGGTAATGTATACAAGCAATAAAATGGTTCGAGATCTCATCATAGTTAGTCACAGGCCTGAAAGTTAAACCAAGAAAAATCTCATATGATAATATAACAAACAACTCACAATCCCCACACGTCACCTTCCTCAAAAATATAAAAGTAAGCACAAACAGATGGTATCTTATGCAGTTTCATTAGCACACAGAAAAATATCCAGGCAAAGCTGCAGTCCACTCGAAGAATTTCATTGTACAAAAAGGCCATCCATTAGAAGTATATTCGGGTGGAAACAAACAAAAGCTTCCTTGGCTATCAATCAATCATATCTTATAAAAGCCAATTAACAAAATAATTTCTTTGTTTTGTTATCATCCAAACTACCTAATCTGTGACATGCTATTCTGCATACAGTTCRTGTCGACAATTATTTGACAAATGAAGAAAAAGGACAAAGGAAAGAAGTTGAATTCCATACCTGATAGCAAAGATTTCTAACTTCATTTTTCCATTAAAGTTCTTTAAGTGTCCATGAACACGAACATATGTCCCATCCCTAGATTTAAAGGCCAAAAGAAGAGCAAAAATATGATGAAGCATAAAATAGAAGTGTGCAGTCTGCACAAAAAAATGAGTCTGCAGAGTCSGAATTTTACGATATTTCCTCCACTTCCTTGGTGTCCACGGAATCATTAACCCTGCAAGAGTTACAGGATCATGAATTTATCCAATAATGAACATACAAAAAAAAAATAAAATAAAAAAACATACATGATTAGGCAGTACATGTTTGATGTCATGAATAGTGTTTTCTGCATTTTCTTAAAAATGACTGCTTAGCATTATATCACATGATCTGGAAAGAATGATTTGCACATATGAAAATTGTAATGTTCATCTATCTTGGACAAGTGAATCTAACTGGCAAATCTACTAGCCCATGAAGCAAAAAAGATATATATAGCATCACAGAATAGCCAAAAAGGATTACATCATTACATTATGCTAACACCAGAAAAGGCAAAGAAAGAGGAAGCTTTCAATTGCCAACTTTGCCTCGCCAGAATGTTTTGTCTTTACTCTATATATTCCGAAAATTTAAGGGAAATTCGTAGGAAGAAAATTGAACATCATAATGAATACAATTCAAAGAAGAAACTTAATTGAACACTAATTCTAAAGTAAAATGACTGCCTTGGATTACATGATTCCACAAGACACCAAGTGTTGCCCACAACAAAATCAACAAAATTGAAGAAGTTTCTTCATGAATTATCCTTACAGAAGCATAAAAGAATACAGACGCTATTCTTATGCACATCTTAGGCAAAGAAAGACAGAGAAAACGTTACCATCTATGACAATCAATACGGCCAGTGCCATCATCAATTTCAAATGAGGCATCAGTGACCTTCTCAAATTTGTTGAATGCCATTCCCATCAACATAACCTGAAAACAATTTTAATGTCAAAACCCTTCGACTTAACAAATAAAAAGAACTTAATTGGAAAGAAAGAACCAAAATTGATTCGTAAAACCCACATTGACATTAACACCATCTATGAGAAAGCCTGATTTGTCATCGCTGGATTGAACTGCATCGCTTATTTGCTTTACAGTTACTGGAACCATAGGCTGGGCATCGCGACTCTATATTTTTTAAAAAAAAATTAAACAAGAAAAAGAGAAATTCAATTTAAAATCAACAGATATCCAAAAAGGGGCCAATCCAAAGTGATAATATTCAAGAAATGTAAATGGACAAATTACCTTGACGGAGCTGAGGGAAGCTTCGTTAGTTTGGGTTGATTGAGAAGAAAAAATCCCACCGCCGGCGGCTGTCTCAATTTGGCTAYTGGAGAACATGTTCTTTCTTTCTATCGCTTTCTGGAGGCAAAATCTGAGAAATCTGTGTGGAGTGGTATAGTTATGTCTGTAGGAGAGAGAGTGCGAGTAGGTAAGCTCCTTCCCTCCATTTCCATTGTGTTTTCCCGCTAAAGAGAACACCATAGATGGATATGAAAATTTAGGCCCATCAGGCCCAGGTCCTCCTCCTTTCGTGGGCTGCTTAGCTAGAAACCCGTAATATTTGTTCTCCAACGATTCTGACCGGTGATCCATTTCTGGTCATTTGACCCGACTAATCCGGCAAAAGCTACCTCCGAAGATGTCATCAAATTATGCATATTTTATCAAACGCGTGCACTTAGAAATTACATCTAGTGATTKCTTTCCAGGCATTTAGCCCCATTAATTTGGTTCGAGAAGTGATGATTGTCAAATCATACRATATTTTATTAGGTGTTTATYTTTAATAGGAATTGAATTCATAATTAATAATTAGATATTCGACTAATTCGGTTCGAAAAATACRTGTAAAAATAACTATAAAATTAWATTATATTTTGTCAAGCATTTTAAYTTTACAGGAATTGAATCCTAACCTTTCAATTAAGGGCTTTAGCACTTTTTAATTGAGTTCAATCAATATCAAATCAGTTAATTCTTTATAGAAATTAATACCCTATCCATTAACAAAGTTTGGACCTAGTGGAAGGAGTTCGATTTCCTTAATTAAAGGTCTCGAATTCAAGCTCCGGAACCATCTCCATTTTAGTAAGTAAATTTTCYGGGGCTCGGTTCCCTTTATATTTATTTTTAAGAAAGAAATATAAATGTATATATAAATAAATGAGACTCAAACTCAAGCTTGAATAGAGCCAAATACTACAATAACATGATCTAGATTATAATTTCTTTGGTTTGGAACAGAATTGKCCGGCAAATAAATCCCTTCTAAGTTCTGACAACTTCAAGTGATCCTTCGACTTCATGATAGAAATCCAGGATGAAGATGACCTAGAAACTGAATCCCGACGAGGCAGATAGCCCTGATCATGATCAGAGCAGTAAAACTCTTTGCCATGGAGTCTGAAGCTGATTTCTCCATCAGGCCTTTTAGTTGTTGGGTGCATTTTCTTGCTTTTGATCCAAATCAAGATTCTTGATCTTGTTGATCTCTTAACTTTAACTGGATCAGCAGGAGGCCTGATCGGTAGATGTAGTGCTAAACTCTGGACTGCTGGTGGAGGAGTAGGTGGTGGAATCACCTGATCATCTTCTGGGGGAGCTTTTGGTCTCCCTGGTTGCATTTCCCATTGAAAGGGAACCCCTTCTTCAACTGCTCTGTGATAAAAACGAAAGGACTGATCAACTGATGAAACTCTAGAAAGAATTTTGCCGAGAAAGGAACCTGCACCATTTTCTGGTGCAAAAGCTGTCTTGTGATCCCGGCAGTAGTACACTCTTCTGTCTTCTTCATCCTGTTTCGAAAAGCACAAACACAAAGAGTCATCACTCTTGTTTTGGTACATAGAATCAAACATACATAACACTTTAAAACTTTACTAAARAATATCATTCAAGAAACTTCATGGCTGTGAGCAGAAGCATGCATGTTTTGGTACGAACCATTACTGCTGTGATGTTCCAGGGACTGCAGCAAAATGGACCGTCTAGAGATTCCCTTCTGAGACTTGATGAGGCCAGACCATGATTGTTCGAGGAATATGAAGTTGAAGAGGAAGAAGAACAAGAATGATTAAGTGAGGCTGTAAACTCTCCATCAGATTCACCAAGGTCACCAGTACCTCTCCCTCTTGATAATGCATGAGCTTTCCAGTATAGATCAATTTTCTTGTTTCTCTTCCAAAACCAGACTTTTCTGTGATTTGGTCTTTTAGGTTGATCAAGGCATGGGCTAGCCATCCCCTTGCTCTGCAACTGTGGAGGAGGACTAAGTGGTGGAATCACCTCTTCTTCTGGCTGATCCTTTGGTGTTCCGGGATGCGTCTCCCATTTAAAGGGAACCCCTTCAGCTGGCCGGTAATAAATACGGGACGATTGCCCAACCGAAGGCTCACGACAAAGAATACGATTGAAATAGAATCCATCACCTTGAAGCACTGAAACTRGCCGCCTTMTCAGATCACCACCATTCTTCACATCCATTTCTTCCCCAAGTTCTGTTATGTCCAAAGAATATGTGTTCTTGGAAGCTTATAATCTTGAGGCTTAATCTGATAACACAGTCTCTGAATAAATCTGCAACAAATGATTATGTATATATAGATAACTGAATCATCCATATTCAAAGGCGGGAGATGGGAATGAGAGCACATGATGTTGTGATTTTGGAAAATGTGAGAGTGAATAATTGTTCGAAATCTTGGTTTTGGGGAGTTCATTTGCATGTCACCCTTTTCTGTTACTCAGTTTCTTTCGAGCGATCATCCTCCTTTTCTCAGAAACAAGCAAAGAGAACAACTTCAATCTCAAGGTTACGCTATCCATTTTGGCCATGTTATAAGGTCTGTTGCATGTGCAATTACCATAACCTTAAGACAAGTCCTSCTTTTGTTGTAGCTRTATGTAATATATRAACGCCACCGATCATATCGTTAGTATTTTCATATCATGTTGAGAAAATTTTAAAAATTTAATAAATTAGGACAATTGATGAGTAACAATAAAATTAARYATTYAACCCCTRATTGATGCCATATTAAGAGAGTTTTAACTCAGAAAATACCTCTAATTCACATCATATWAAGAGAGCTTTAACTCAAAAAATCGAATAAGAATCAAACTATATGAGCGTAACTAAATTAAGTCAGAATTAATCACCTAAAGCATAAAATATTGAGGGGAAAAAAAAGAGGGTTCCTATAAAAATATGCCGTAGAGCATAGCTACCACCTATATTTGTAACGGAAAGGGAGTTATTGACTCAATGAACCTCAAGAATGGGTCAATGACTACAGTAATCAAGGGTCGGAAGGACTTTTYCTTTTCTGCATATTTTGACTTCTCTGGAAGAGTAAAAAGCCCTGCTAAAGAGATGGGAACGTTGACTTTTATGTATATTTATTCAAGTCTAATAACCAGAGTCTTGCATGGGTAAGCAACCGGAATCTACTTTTTAACACAGTCAGTCATACAACAAAGAAAGAATGAAACTTAAAAAGATAGCAATATGCTTTAATCTTACGAATCCAAAGCAGGACATACAACAGGTTGAACGGAGGTTGATGGAAAGAGAAACGATTTTATCCAAGATTGTACACTAGGTTAAGGGATATACATATCCAAGATCAGCTACCTACTATCTAGTACAAGTAAATCTCCAAAATAAAGTTTCAAGTTCTCCCAAACAATCCCATGGGAGACCTGAATAACTTGATCAGCACCCATGTGAGAGTTACATGCATTTCTGCATACACTGCGAATGCTTGTTCAGCTGTCTTTGGATCCCAGTCTTGTAATCTTCAGTTAATAGAAGYTACTTCAGACCCCTATAATTAAAGACAAGTCAATAAATACTTCAGAACCCCAATCTTCTTGTTCAATTTTTTTTTTTTTTTCTTTTTCTTTTCCCTTTTGAAACTCATTCTATCCTAAGCAATAGYTCACTAACATCAACCAGATGGAAAGTTTTCAAAAACATTGGAAGAAAAAGAAAATATGAGTAAAAATTAGTTCATGGCGAGAAAGAAATTTTTTGACTATTTACACCTCAGATGGTGATGAAATGATTAGACCCCGATCTGAATTCAAACTGCCACTTAGTCTCCTGCATATGAACATTTGTATCATCAGCTTTAGCCAGTGCCATTGTTTGCAAAGTGAAGCATCAGTTTTAAGGAATGATATTACCTTGGTCGCTCAGACTTGGCAAGATGCTTAGACATAATGGAGGCCTGTAGCCAAAACACAAGAGCAATAACAGTTAAAAGTCAACCAACCAAAGCAACATCTGCTGAAGGAAAAGAAAGAATGAGCTGGACTCTCAGGGGGCAGATTACTTGTAAAAAATATACATTATGCACTAGCAGACTAATGAGTCAATGAATGTTCTGCAACAGATTAATTGCAAGAGTAATGAATTTTATAGCTTTGATCCTAGAATCCAGAGTAGGAGATGGAGATTGCACAGGATGAATAAACCATACTCTTGCAGAATGGAGAAATACAGACCAGCAACATCTTAACAGGTGAATAAAGATTAGTTTTYAATTTGAAAATGCAATACTAGCATTAATATCAGTATCATGCATCAAAAAGCAAATTGGACAAGGAAAGAGAATTTAATTTTTGAGTAAATTAACCCCCAGAAACTAGTACCTGCTCTTGTATTATACTACGTGCCTCAACAAGTTGAGCTTCCAGCTCTAGCTCTCTCTCTGTTGCTTCAGATGTGACTTCTGCACCTTTCTGTGCATCTTGTAGCTGAAACATCCGCTCCTTCAAATATAAATGGTAAAAGAACACAAATAACTCATTGATATGACAGCACATACAAACATATCCATGAAAAAAGAGCAAATACATCCACACATTTACTTCCTACTCTACCTTTATAAAAGCCATCTTATTTCGTAGGCTTTCCTCTATTTGATTTCTCGCCATATGGAGTGGCAGGTCAAACATATCCTGCAAAATTATGATTCTGAAGTGTTACTGATCGAGGAACAGACTCCCTTCAGGTAACAATCTATGTGGTTAGGTCAATATTCTGTCATACCGTTCTGCCACCCAATGGCGATTGAGAGTGATCTACTTCTTGCCTTTCATTAGCAGGGAGAGATTGCTTGGATGTACCATTTGGAGCATTTAAGAAGTCGCGCATATCCGCCTGCAGATAAAATATCTCAGATGAGATAATGTGAAGAAACAAGCGCTTCCCACGACATGCTTGAAATATCTCGGATGGTGAAAGAGATGCATCAAGTTGTTTACTTAAATTGATTATTACTAAGCAGGTACTGTACTGACAATTAATCAGGATCCAAACTTAGAAAACCTTCAATAGTTTTGGATTCAGCATCTTGGTAATGAAAAGGCAGCCAGGCCAAAGTATTAACAGCTTCAAATGAGATGCAGTGGAAAGCTCTGAACAATGTAGTTTTCAACTGGCTAAGGTTAACTTATTCCTTGACATGGAAAGCCGTGAACTATGTAGATTCAAGAATTTCCCTCATATGACCTGTGACCTGTCCAATCCTAAATGAAATTTTTCTTTCTTGAGATTTGATTAAACTATGTGTCAGCACATGTTCCCAACTCACCGAGCTTCAAATTCATGCTCGGAAATCCTACCAGCCACTGACCTTACATAAAAGCCTTGTTTGTTACRTACTTTTGTTCACTGCATGGGTTGCTCATGGCATTAAATATGCATTTAGCATGTAAACTGTTAATCATACAAACTATGTAGACTAGAGAACCAAGCTTAAATAGGCACATACAACACACTTATGCTGCTATATAAATACCAATTATGAGATGCATCATGGTGCCCTCAACCCGTATCTATCATGGTCCTTTTAAATTATCGCCAGTCATTGTCTCATTCAAATCAGCTCTCTTCTATGTGAGGAAGTTTGCATTCTATCTTGAGTCGATGAGAAAATGACTCAATATTGAAAAACCAACCTGCATTGAACGTAATAATGCCCTCAGATCAGCATTTTCTGCCACTAATTCTTGATTTTTTGATTCATAKGCATCCACCTAAAAGAAATGCATGGTCATGAATCAGGTTAGAAGGATGGAATATGGCTTCCGAAGTTAAATCAAACAACTTACAATCTTCTTGTAAAAGTCATTGTCAGCCTTCTTCCCACTCCATGTCCCACGTTGCCGCCCTTCTTTCTATTGGCATGAATTAGGAATACCATCAGAGAAAAGATATTTGATAATTGCATTAAGATGCTTCAAGATCACAATACCTGTAGTAAATTCATAATYTCCATTCCTGATCTGGATTCCTTCTTTTTCTCCATTAGTACTTGGTTTAGTCTTTCCTGCAAAAGGAAATATTAAGGAAAACACCTGAACCTCCCATCAACCTGGCCTATTACATGCTAAAAATCAAACCAATGCACTTTATAAGCTAAGAATATTTAAAATCTGGGCCAATAGTACAATTCCGAAGTAGTATACCTGCAGTTTGATGTATTCCTTTTCCTTTTTCTTCATCTCATGTATTTGCTGAGTTCTTACTTGCTATTGACAAAATATAGAAGTTGTTAGCATCAGTATAGTGAGACACAACATCAATCTTGGAATAAAAATAGAGAAATTGAAARGCCCTGACCTGATTGCCAATTACCATCCTTTGAAATTCATCTCTCTCTTGCTGCAATTTCTCAATTTGCGTCTTAAAAGCTGCAGCAGCTTTAGCTTCCTAACATAACTTAAGTTTGTTATGCCAACAGGAAATTTCAACGGTATAGAGAGGAACGCCTCTGACATAAACAATAATTTCATCCTCAAAAGATTCTAACCGTTCTAGTGATTGTTGCTATCTCTCTGTCCTTAGCTGATAGCTGGCCTTCCAACCTCTCCACTTTAGCCTCCAATCTTGATATGTCTGACATAAGCCTTCAGGAAAAACAAAGAATAAATGTTCATTCAACATAAAAAAAAAATAATAATAATAATAATCAAATTTTAGAAAAGATCACAGAAATGTGCAGTCTGCATCTGTAACTTGCCAATACCAGGTCTGCCCCATAATAAAAAATAGTTGCAAGTAAAGATTCATTTCAAGTTTATTCTGACTCAAGAAAATTGTACAAACCTAATTAAGTTCTTTGTTTAGTGGGACAAATACTAACGCAGATTCACTGGCATGTCTCTGTTAACATTCAAGATCTTACCACCATCAAATGCAATGATCTTTAAAAATGTGTACAGAGAGATTAAAACATCTAAACAGCATTCCACATCTAACAAGAGAAGTGCCATCTGATGTTCATACTACTAATCTCTCAAGTACAATAAATGGGGCAATTCTTTCTAGATTGCAAGCCCAACATGATTGGCATCTCCTATTTACACCAGGAAAATTTCAGAACAAACAATTAGAATACAAAGGAGTTATCTTTTATTAAATTTACAAGCAAACTGCAACTGGAGAAGCAACAGAGTTAGCGTTCATCCAAATTTCTCACTTTAGTTATAACATTTGTAAAATCTTATTTTGAAATGGTGTTCCTTCACAAAGTAAGAACAAGAAAAGAAAGCAAAAAACTTTTCAACTAACAAGCATAAAAGAACACATCTAGAAGTACCAAAACCGGGAAAGTTTTTAATTTGCAGAATACTCTATTGTCATTTCTGCCCTCTCTTTATGCTTTCCCTTTCTCCTTTCACATAGACCATGAAAAGTAGCTGAAGATGGTAAATGCTAGACAATATAAATGTAGAAGTGTAAATAAGTAAGGGAGTAGAAGGGAGTTTCCAAGATTCACAGAAATGCCCAGCTCTGGAATGAAGGCAAAATAAAAAATTAATAAATCAATCTGTAAACAAGGATAATGCCGAAAAGTTAGTTCAATTTGCATACTGATGGGTCAATAAATAGACAACTGGCAGCGGGGACTTGGTTCCTGTAAAATGTTAATGCATCCCAATCCCAATGCCATAAGCAAAGAGATCTTCTTTTAATTTCAGATGTTTACTCTAGTTCCTTAAACCAAAAGATTTCTGTTTTSAAGCGTGATTCCCTACTTCACTAGTTAGACCAACTAGCCAAACAGACTCTTCAGATGTAAATAAGGGGAGAAAACAAAAATAAAATAACAAAGTTACCGTTGCCTCTGCTCATTCGCGGACTCCCTGAAGTCAATATCCCTCTGCCTCTGCTGTAACAATGCATATATGCAATTGCAAGTCCGTGCAATCGAAACCTGCTCAGTTCATCCATAAACCCCGTAAAGCTCCTTTTCACAATTCCATATAACTTCAAATAATCTGAACGCAAAAAGCAAAAATGATATGCCCTACGGGATCATTAGCAAACAGATCAAGCGAAGCAGGAAATCCAAAGTTGACGAGGGTTTGGTTCAGGTACTTAGCACAATGCTCAAGGTTGTTGATGTTGGCAAATGCATCACTGACATAATTAAAACTAAACCGTCAATTTTCAGCAGGAGAAACGTACTAAAATAACTACTTAATCCACATACATTTTGCATAAACCACCAATCAAAAACCCTAAACCTCAAGAATTTACAAATAGCCGGAGCTTCCTTTCCTACCTGATCCCTAAACTTCCCGGCGGAGTAGATGACCGCTGAAAAATTCAAAAACAAAAAATAAAATAAAATTTGGGAAGTAAAGAAGCAAAAATGAAAATGAAAAAGTARTAGAAGTTGCGAGTGACGAAYACGTACTCGGTGATCGACATCGGTGTCCGTAGGAGGCATTACAGAAGCAAGCTCTGCTCAATGGCGATCTACTGTGGACAGTGAGGAGTTGCAGATCTGAGTTGTGACGAGAAGGCGCCATGGTGGGGGCCATTTGCCAATTGCACCTTTCCTAACTCTTCTGCTTTTTTTTTTTCTTTTTTTTTTATATTCTTTTCCTTCTTATTTTTTGCAGAGGATAACGTAGCTTTGCCTTTCGCCATTATCCCTGGGCTCGGGAAGTGCGTGGCGGCCCCTCTACTTCACGTCCCCTTGACCAATTGTCGTTGCCCCTTCTTTGGCGAGTGATTTTTTTTTTTTTTTTTTCCGATCTCTTGTATAGTTCGCTTCCTACGTCCCGCCCTATCTACATGATCCTTATTCGATCTTCAAACTCCTCTTATGTCCTTATGTTACCCTCTTTACCTCTAACCATGTGGCTCTTATTACTCGCCTAAGCACGACTATACCGTTTCAAACTGATATAATATACCACGGTACACAAGCCTGACTAATTTTTTATCATATTTTCTTACTCCCTTCTATTATTATAGATACTCTCCATATTCAACTTGTGATTCCCATCTTGTCTCCTGCTGCGTGGACAGCATGTTTTCC